>JAJJMA010190637.1:0-10319 GCA_023529015.1 Papaver nudicaule | reverse complement strand
AAAACAGTTGGCGACCACAGTGGGAGATCATTCTCTCGGTTCCAGAGAAGCTCGCTCAAAGATGGTTGAACTTAGGTCGGGATCAGATACCAAAAACCCCAACTCTTCAACTGACGGTGATGTAGCCTCCAACGCAGCACCTACCAACCCACCTACATCCAGCAATACGCCCAACGCACCCGTTACCCTAGATAATCCCTCTTCAACACCTATCATCTCAGCTATCCCCATCACCCCAGTTACTCCTAATGCTCCAAACCACACCGCTAGCAAGAACCCTCCTTCCACAACTAAGATCAACACTACCGCCGAAAAGGGCAAAGGAGTATCGGGAGTATTAACTATGGAGGAGTTAGCCAGATGACAAGACGCCCTTGCAGAAAGTCAAGTCAAGATGTTCGACACTCAGATAGGAATCCTGGTTTGTCTCAAGGCTCTAACCTCGAAGCTGTCAAGTTCACCAATCAAGGAGACCCCTGAAGCCGCTACCGCAGGTGCTCGCTCGACGGTTATCCACATCCGAGATGACGAAGCGCCTTCTCTCCCGGAAGAATCTCGACAGAGAGGAGGACAACCGTCCCGTTATGTCACGGCAGACGACTTGGAAAAGCTGCTACGAAGCCGAGAAAGAGATGTAACGTCACCCGTCCACCAGCACCAGCCACCGTACCCGCACGAAGTCCAGAGGATTGCCCTTCCCAAAGGATACATGTCGCTCATGTTCTCCTTGTATGACGGGACTGGGAATGCACGTGAACACATCTCGCGATTTCTGGAGTCTCTAGGGGAACATGAGTACAACCATGTCTTGAGGCTCAAAGAATTCTCGAAGTCTCTCACTGGAAGAGCTTACACCTGGTACAACAATCTTGCTCCGAACAGCATTGGGACCTGGGGCGAGATGGTGAGCGCGTTCTACCGCAAGTACTTCTTCGTGTCGGAACAGATAACGCTATCCGATCTCGGCCGGATGTTCCAGAGGCCTAGCGAACACCCGAACGACTACGTCAAGAGATTCAGAATTCAAGCCCTTGATTGCCACGATCCGAATGTCACGGAGCAACAGTTAGTGGAACTTGCATCAACGGGATGATTCCTGTATATCGGGCCCTCTTGGAGAACCTCCGCTTCCAGACCTTCTCTGAACTCCATGAAGCTGCGAAGAGGTCTGCCACCACTGCACCCGCTCTGTTGGAAAGAACTAAACCCCTCAGGAACGAAGAGACTCGTGCCACTCGTGGCGACAGAAGGCTGATTAACAAACAGTACAACAACAACCTACCATCCATGGGCGCTGTCAGCGAATGAGGGAAGAGAAAGTGGGGTGCCGCAGAGGTAACACATCCAAAACGCGCTAATTCAACTCCAAGGACCCCAAACAAGGACGAGCACCAAGGAGGACCACAACAACCGGAGATGCAAAGGCAGAAAGCCAGGTCAGAGGTGTCAGACTACCAGTTCCCCATGGAGGAGGTACTAGAGCTGCTAGACACTTGGATCCAGGACGGGGTAATCGCACTCCCTTCACCTCAACTCCCTCATATGGCTGAAGAGGTAGCAAGCCCAAGGTATTGTCGCTATCACCAAGTTACTACTCACTCTACCAGGGACTGCTTCACCCTCAAACGGATTTTCCAAGCCAAGGTGGAGTCCGGAGAACTGCACCTAGGGTACGAAGGAGTATATCAAAATCATCTACATGTTCGAGCATTCATGTTCCCAGAGCAACCGGTGAATGAGAGAGTAGAGGAGATAATGTACCAGCTATGTGAGACTCTCTGTCTCTCGAAGCCACAGCGGAAAGACATGTTCACAGCGCTCACACTACGCCACAGGGGCCTGTTTGTAACGCTTATAGACGTTGCGCAGAATTAAAGCAACGTCTATTAGCGTTGCAAATACGGCGTCACAAATTTTTCGTGACGTCTATTAACGTTGCTCTAATTAATTAAAGCAACGGAATTAACGTTGCATCTTCCGTTGCACTTTTTTATTTAAAGCAACGTAAGTAACGTTGCAGAATTTATTTAGAGCAACGTTTTCTGTAATTTAGGCAACGCCTATAAACGTTGCGGATTTTTTTATTAAAATTAAAAAAAAATGTATTACAAAAAATACTAAATATTGTATTAACAAAAATACCAAATATTTTATTAAAAAATACCAAATATTGTATTAAAAAAATGTATTACAAATCTATACAAATACAAATACAAAAATTTATACAAAAATATAAAGTATTACTAAATGTATAGAAATACAAGAACTTAAGTACTGAACCCATAAAATGAGACAAATGAGAACTGTATACTCCTGTATAAAGCATAAGTCCATAACCCTGCATCCATCTAACCATTGGTGGTAAGGTATCCTAGTGAAAGATCTGCCAGCTTGTGCAAGTTAGACAGATGAAGAGTTTGTAATGTGGGACTATTTTCAGGGATTTATCAGTCAACTTATTGCAAAAGCGAAAATCCCATTCCTGGATAAGAACCATGAAACAATATAATGCAAGGAAAACAAAGCTGTGCAGAAGGATAACTAAATATTGTTCGCGGTTAACAGATAACAAACAGTGGGTTAAGAAACACGAAAAAAATAAATTATTCAAACAGATTTGTACAAAAAAGCAGACATGAAAACTTACCGACAACCAGAGAAATCAAGCTCCTTCAAATTATGTCCTTTAATTACGGACCCAAGAGCAAAGGTTCAAAGTTCAACGTGGAATCCCAAAAATGAAATCAATTTATTAACAGACATTCGTAAGCTTGAGAAGGACTACTACCTCTTTCATTTCCTCGGGTGTTGAATATTGTTTTCCAATATGATCAAATGCCCAGTGTCCGTGCCCCTACGTTAAAAAAATAATGAACTTAATTAGCAAAATACAATCTAGGGGTGTACAATCCAGGACAAGTCAAATGTGAAACCTAAATCACTAACCAGTAGCAATATGCTTTTGGCTTTAATGTTTGGTGCAATAAAGTTAACACTAGAATGAGAAGCTGTTGGATATTTGTATTTGCCCATCCTTGGAATGATAAAATCAAAGAAAACCATGAATATATCACTCCCTCTCCACTCCATTTGACACAAGCTACTGCATATGTGTGTCCTGTTAGAGATAAAGAAAATCTTCTTAATGAAATGTCCCAAACACGGACGTCCCCATCTTTACTTGAAGTTGCAAAGCGGCGACATGGAGAACTCAGGTGTAAAGGCTCCCATGAGATGGAAGTAATCCATTTTCCCTTTTTGTGCCTGAAATTAGAGTAAGAGTGAAACTTTTATTTAGAAATAATGATAAGAATTACGAACCTATTCCTACCACATAGTAAGTTAACTGTCACATGGATAAGTAACAAAGAACACAGTGTAAGCCTGAGTCCATATCGGAGACAACTTAAGTGTTGAAGTGAATAAAGAAATTACATCAAGCTCCACTGGCATATATGTTAGTCCATTCCTTTGCTGCAAGGTCACCACAAAAAGTGGGAAAAATTACAAAGGGAAATGGAGGGAAAACATATAGCTAATATGTCAGGCCATTCAAACAACAATACATAGTGGCTTGGCCATTAAAGCTCCAATCTCTAAATCTCTGAAACATCTACCTACTTGATAAATTCTCATGTCCACAGAACTTGGCCAGATTTAAGGAAACCAATTGCAGTCCCAACTATTTTAGTCTATAAATATGAATAAAACACTTAATAATTCCAACCAACCATGCCCCAACTTCTCATCTATAAGTGGGCAGTTATTTAAAACAAGGAAGAAGAACGTAAACGCACAGCCAGTACACCTACCTACAGAACATTGTAAATCAAATATCAGTAACTAACAACTAACTCAGAAGACCATCACTCATATCTAACAGGCTATTTTCTCAAAAGGGGGAACAAACCAGCAAAATATGCACTATTACCACCACACACGGAAAATACCAAAGGAACAACCAAAATCAATATCAGAAACTAAGTTAGGTCACTTTCATAGGGAACCTTATATTTGGATACCTCAACTAATTTGCAATAGTAACCTCACTTCCAGTACCAAACCTAGCTATCACTCCCCCTAGCTAAGTCTAGGGATGAGAACGCAGTGTGGTGACTTTGTAGTCTGTCTTTCTTTCTGTGATGTGGGATTGTGAATTGTTAAGTTATGTTGGGGCATTTCTGGTTGTTACGAAGTGGTCATATTGGTTGATTTAGACCTGAATAGAAGATTGGTATTTAACGAATTAGTATCAGTTAATAGAGAAACTCAATAGAAGAGATCGAGAGAGAGAAACTAAATATTGTTCATTTACCAGACCACCATGGTTGTTGTTACTTATAGGTAAGGTGGTGCTGGTGAAAATAGAGGTTTCAAAGAGAGATATCAGACTTCAACCATTTAAAACTGTGAACTTCAGAGAAACCCAAGTTGAAGAGTTTGGTTGCAGTAAAACCACAACCCTATAAACACTTTAAATATGAACTAAACCATCATCACCATCATTGTAAAGTAACCAACAGACAAAATACTTTCACAGGATAATAAATATCAGATCATAAAACTGAAATCAAAAGAAAACCCTTGCTTTAGAACTCTATGAAATACAGTAATCAAAAACACAATCAACGAAATCTTTATGAAAAATTACTACAACATATATCATTACCAGATTAGGTTAAATCAAGCAAAAACGGCTAAACAAATAACAAAATTAGGGTTTATACCTGAAGAAATATCCTTCTTGGAGTCTTTAACAACATTGAGATTGGGTCTTTAACTGTATCGAACATGAGATGAGAGTTTTCTTTTAATTTCAGGAGCAAATCAACTAGATCTAGGGTTAGAAAAAGAGATTTTTTTTAGATCTGATATATGGGTTTCGTTTTTCAGATGGGGTGTGGATTTAATCTTTGATCTAGGGTCGGGTTTGCTTCTGATTTCAGAGAAGAAAGGGAGATCGAGAGCAGAGAAGAAAGGGAGATCGAGAGAAGGAGAAGAAAGGGCGAGAGAGAGAGAGAGTGTGTTTTTTTTTTCTGAAGGAAGAGATAAAAGAAAAAGGTAGAAAACAAAATATAAATCCGGAAATTCTATTTTCCGGTAAAAAGACGTATTAGCCCTTTGTGCGCAACGTTATTGGCAACGTTAAAAACGTTGCTTAATTAATAAAAAAAAATTCTATTTAGAGCAACGTTAAAATAAAATTGCGCAACGTTTTTTGACGTTGCCACGTGGGCAACGGCAATTAACGTTGCAGATGCAAAAAAAAACGTTACAAATCAGGCCCTGTGGCGTAGTGTCAACATGATGGTAGCAGGGAAACGCCTACCTTTCAAGGAAGTCAATGACCGGACGATGCCCAAACAGGAGCCACAAGCAGAAGTACAAGGCTGGGGACTCCTCACAACCACCCGCGTGTCTGATGCTGAATTCAAAGACGCTCATCGACCCAGGATCCCCAATGAACATCATCTCAGTCAAGACTCTCAGAGCCGCCAACATCCCGCGAAGCAAAGCCGTCCATGCCCCGACCATCATCAAAGGTCCTGACGGGGCTGAAGTACGGACTTACGGATGGATTGACCTTCTCGTTGAAATCGCCACGATTCCAACCATAGCGGAGTTCCACATTGTTAAGGGAGTAGTCGAAAGCGACATGGTGCTGGGACGCCCATGGATCTACAACAACCAGAAGACACTCCCCTTGGAGTTCATGAAGCGGTTTGTACAGAAGAGCAGCGAGACAATAACCACGCCCGCAGAGTCCACGAGGACCGATGAGAGCCCCCTCAACCAAGAAGGTACTTTGTCAACCTCTCTCGTTTCTGATAACCCACATTCACCGAGTCACTGGGGACTCACCACGAGGAAAGCTACTCGAGAGAAAAACCCTGGAAAACCGGCAGTAGACATCGGCACAGCCATAAGAATCTCCATCAAAGCCCTTTCGGAGTCTGGAATTGTACGTAACAAGCTCCGAGGAGAAGGTGAACTCATCCCCTACGACATACCACCCGAAGTCTTAGAGACCATCCCAGACTTCAGAGAATATGCAGAACTGTTCAACCTCAAACAAAAGGTGGGGGAGAATGCAGTATGCTACCACCCTAAAGGAAGAGGAAGTGCCAAGGACGCCAACCTCGGAGGAACTAGCCAAGTCGAGACGATCTTCCGGAAAGACGGATCAAGACCCAAGTTGAAGTCTCGGCTCATCTCGAAACTCTAACCACGAAACCGTCAACAAGTTCACAAGCCAAAGGAACTCCCAGATCTGCTACTAATACGAACACAGCAGCGATCCCCGTCTAGGATGACGAGATGATCTCTACTCAAGGAGAACCCCAACATGGAGAGAGCCACAACTCGGATATGACGCAAAAGACGATTTGAATAGACCACTCCAGAACCCAGAGGAGGAGACGACGTCAGTTCACCAGCACTGACTAACGTGCCCACACAGGGTGTAGAGGGCCCCCTTCCCCAGGGGGGGGGGGCATCGACACCACCGAGTACTGAGGCTCAGAAAATTCTTGGAGCCCCCACTGGCAGAGCCTACACTTAGTACGACGACCTTACCCGGCATTGGTGCTCTGCGAAATGATCCTTGTCTACCGAGCCCTCCATGAAACTGCAAAAGACTTGCCTCGCCTGCACCAACGCTACCGGAGAGGGCCAAACCCCTAAGAAGAAAAGAGGCTTGTAATGCCGAAGGCAACATCAACCTCATCAACAAACAGTACTACAACAACCTGCCTTCTGTGAGTACCATCACCGAAGGGAATAAGAGGAAGAGTCCAACTACAGAGGCGACACACCCGGAGCATACGACTTCGAGCTCGCTTTGAAGACTTCAGGTGACAGTATGGGTCGAAGAAGATCACAACACCAGCTACGACACCACGGGTGATGGCGCCACAAGCCACGGCGCCGAAACTATTGAAAAGGGGTAAATCAAGCTCATAGTACCCATGGCAACAAAGGACTTACCAACAAACACTGAAGGAACGGACAACTCCATCATCACTAATAGAATGACGACGAGACATGGGGGCTTCCAGAATTACCACTGCAACCAGCCAGGAACACCAGGGTTTGGACTTTCAAGACAAACCTGAACACAAGCATGTCCAACAACCCAACTCTGCTACTCGATCGAGAGAAACCCCCTGGAGAACCAAGAGGAGGAGGCGCATATTTATCTCGTCCACGCCAGCCTCCCTATCCAAAAGACCCCTCTCTCATGGGATGCTCCTCATTGAAGGAAGTTCAGACTTCAAACTTCCAAAGCCGCAAGACGATCAACCACAGCCGTCCCTGTCTTGATAGGAAATGATCCAAGATGTAAGGATTGAAGACGCTCGTGATAACAGGAGACCCGTCAGCAACCAGACGACAGGGTGTCGACACAATACAACTCGAAGGGTCCCAAGCAAGAATGTGACCCAACCACAAGATGCAGATCTGCAACAACAACCACGAGGAGTACGAGGACTGAAGCCTATACAGGATTCCCAGACTCATCATCTTCGACGAAGTACTGAAGCTATTAGACATCTGAATAAGGAAAGAGCAACCGGATTACCCCGACCCGATGAGTATCAACAACTAGAGAGAACGCTCTGCCCCCTCGCCTTCGAAAGGCCAATACACATGTATCCGCACGAGGGAAGGCGAACTCAGCAAGAGGCGCTGATAAGATATCAGAAAACATAGCAGGGGACTCCTCGCCACCGCCGCTCTTCACTCCACCAAGTACCGATAGCAATACCGGCTGCCACGACCCAAAGAGAAGCGTGAAGTACAACAGATGCTCCCTTGTCTCTACCAAAGCGCTTCATCATCATGGGAAGAGCCTACTCGACCAAAGATGTCCATACAGCATGGAACTGCCCGCTACAGATCTCTCGAAGGAAGGGTGACTCAAGGGAAGAACTCTAATCAACACTATCGCCCACAACCTCAGTGTTAGAGCTACCAACCAAGTACGGTAAACCATATTGTGGAGAAATTATTTTATTTTGGGTCTCCATGGAGCAAACCTACTCTGGAAACAAACAAAGACGTGCTCACGACTACATACCAAATTTGTCGTACGACAACCTTCACGAAAACGAGCAACGCGAAAGATCAGTAAGAGATCTGAAGGTGAATTTTAGACAACATCTTCCTTCAGGTGTATTATGTTATGTGTAAAATTTTCGTGGCGATCCAATCCGTGGATCAAGAGATATGGCGCCAATATTACAGCGCACCGAAGCAAGTGGACAGAACTTACATACGAAACCAAAACAGTTGCTGCGGAGAGCTCGTGAGGAGTCCTAGGGTAAAATTTATACACAAACTCCGTTTTAATGTCTACAACTTTGTGGTAAATTTTCATACAATAACTCTATGTGGTTTGAGAAATATGGCGTGAACAATGGAGAAAAGAAGAGCTGTCAGAATTTCCTGCGCCAGCAACTTCCGTCGCGAAGAAACCACCGGTTTGAGAAATCCACAAGGGATTTTGGAAAGATTTTCGGACACAATCTTTCTATGTATGTCTCCCAACACATACAAAAATTTCGTACCAATCCACCAAGGTGATTGGGAGATACGACACAAACACTACAGCACACGCGAGACGCTCAATCAGGAATCACGTGCAAGACCACGCCGAGTACTGCGGAAAATCTACGAGGAGCCTCGAAGAGATTTTTGGACACAATACTTCCCTGGATGTCTACTACCACGTGTAAAAATTTCGTGGTGATACAACCAGTGAGTCAAGATATATGGCGCAAACATCAGGAGACAAGCAAGACGCGAACTGTCGGAGTTTACAACGAATAGACTATGGTGCAAAGCTCGTAGTGCCGGCATCTACGACGCAACCAAGACCATGGAGCCACAACCTCAGGGCACCACATATCATGGAGCCACACCTCATGGCGCCACATCTCATGGAGAAACACCTCATAGCGCCAATATCCTCCTGGAACTTCACTACACATTAAAGACGGCGAGTCTCTGTAGAGGGGATACCGAGACGGGACGACACATGCTCTACACCAAAAATGGAAGACGCTCAGATCCACGCCAAAGAAAAAGAATACGATCGACTCCCCCGGTATCTCTCTTTACCAACCGCTGCTGCCGGTTACCACTGGATTGGTCATTGTCTCGTAAAGCATCGGCGCTCCACCTCACTCAACGCTACGGATTCAACTCTGAACACCAATGGACGCGTGTTGCTGGAAAATACACCACCCAAGCTTGCACCAAAGGCGCTGCTCAGGAAATTAGCTAATTGCATAACCATTCTCCAGGTGGAGATGATCAAGGAGAAACAAGGACTTGATCATGACAAGAAGGAGGAAAAGCTCTCTGCTAAAACGGGTAAAACCTCTCCCTTCTTTTCATTTCTTGGCTAAGACCTAGCCTATGTATGTATTCACATGCATGACACCGGGGACCTCACTAAGCGTAGCGTCCCCTTCTCTAGAAAAGTCACGGCACCCAAGAGCTTGCGTTGCCACGAAGGTCGTGGCCCATGAAACCTATGGCGCCACGAATAACTTTAAAAAAAATAAAAATGAATGAATAACACCAGCGACAACACGAAAGTGTGATCTCACATCCATATGGGTTTAGAAACCCTAAGATCTCCTTAGTCAAGTTGAGCCGAGAATCGACCAGAGGATAGGCCTGCGAGGCCTGTAGGGGCTACACCTAGAACGCCCCGAGCCTCGGGATAATTGTCACCCAGTTAACCAGAAATCCTTGTTTAGCAGCGTGTATATACTTACACACGAATTTACTTTTAGTCTATGAGACCCTGTACTAGTGCTGAATAGAGAACCTCGGAACGATTGAGGTTGCCATCACCATTCGAATGCTTAGTATGAAACATTACTGTTCCACACTAACCAGGGGACTTTCTGTAGATGGTGAAAAATGAAAGAGGGACAAGATTGTCAAAACACTCTCGAAACCATGTCTTGTTAAAGGCAATCGCCTATTCAGGCTCATCTCTATAGCTCAGAGTGCAACCCATCATGAGCTGAATAAACTCTCTATGAGCTCTTTCTTATAACTCCGGTGGGGTGGGTAATATCATAGAGCATTACTAATAATCTCACCAACATATTAAACCCATTGCTCTGCTCAGAGCCAGATCGCTTAATGGTACGCGGTGAAGAATCAACAGAGACGTATCCTCATGGATTTCCTCTTAATACGACTCAACATACGAGTCTTAGTGCAAACCTCGGGAATATTGAAGCTCCAGGACGGTCCAGAGCTCTCTGAGAAGCATACATCAGCCTAAGCAGGCCTAA
>JAJJMA010190612.1:1160-17552 GCA_023529015.1 Papaver nudicaule | reverse complement strand
GCGATTTCTGGTCACGAACTGCTGCCATTCATGGACGGGTACTCAGGGTATAACCAAATAGCCCTGGCCGAAGAAGATCAAGAACATACAGCTTTTTTCACTCCGAGGGGGTTATATTGCTATACAAGAATGCCCTTCGGACTGAGAAATGCGGGAGCCACATATCAAAGACTGGTGGACAAAATATTCAAACAATGGATTGGAAAGAACTTGAAAGTCTACGTTGATGATATGCTCGTCAAAAGCCTAAAGTCACAAGATCACTTGGCGGACCTCAGAGAGATATTCGAAGCTATAAGGAGCTGCAAAATGAAGGTAAATCCAGAAAAGTGTACTTTCGGAGTAACCTCTGGAAAATTCTTAGGGTACTTGGTCACAAAAAAGGGGATCGAAGTGGATCCAGAGAAATCTAGAGCCGTGGTGGAGATGCCATCACCGAAGAGTCTGAAGGACGTCCAAAGACTAAGCGGAAGACTAGCGGCGTTGGGGAGATTCATAGCCAGATCGTCAGATAGATGCAATGATTTTTTTCTCAACATTAAGGAAGGATTATAGGTTCGCATGGACAGAAGACTGCCAGCAGGCTTTTGAGAAGATTAAAGAACATTTGGCGACCCTACCGACGCTACAGAGGCCAGAAAAATACGAGGTATTAACTCTATACTTGGCGGCTACCAGCTGCGCAATCAGCACAGTCCTAGTACGAACGAACAAGAAGGAAGAAATACCCATTTACTACATCAACAAAACTCTATACCCAGCAGAAAAGAATTACACGAAGATAGAGCAGATCATCCTAGCACTAGTATTCACAACGCAGAAGTTACGCACCTACTTCAACGCGCACATGGTGAGAGTATTAACAAAGGCACCCATTGGTCAAATCCTCCAAAACTCGGACAAAGTGGGACGTGTAGCCAAGTGGAATGCACAGATAACACAATTCAAGATCATATTCGAACCTCGAACGACGGAGAAGTCACAAGTACTAGCAGATTTCTTGGCGGATTTACCCCTCAAAGACGAAGAAGAGATAGACGACACACCCATAGCCGAAGAAGATAAAGAAGATCCTGATGATTTGCTCGAACCAGTCAACTCTCGCAGGTGGGAAGTATTCGTAGATGGGTCGTCCAACAAAGAAGGCGCAGGGATAGGAATTGTAATAACAACCCCGACCGGAGACAAGATCCTACATGCATTCAGGTTCGCAGAATACACGAATAACATCGTGGAGTAAGAAGCAGTGATCCACGCACTACGGTTGATAATCGAGTTAGGTATCACGGATGTCAGAATAAGCGACTCGCAATCCGATAAATCGAGCTCCAATATCAAACTCCGGATTTATGCCTAACCGCATATTTAAAGCTAGCACAAGAGCTCACAGCAAAGATTGAGAAGGTAATGTACAGGCATAACAAGGAAGGATAACAGGCATGCAGACGCACTGACATATATATCAATGCTACGAGACCCCAAGGTCACATCCATTAAGGTGGGGAGAGTTTATGAACCATCGGTGAATACAGAGGCCACAATAGAAGAAGCAAACGTGGAAGGAGTATCCAGCCCACCAAACACAGAAGGAAACGAGGTAGAGGACGATTGGAGAATACCACTTCACCGATACTTAAGCGACGAAATACTGCCCGAAGATCCTAAATACGCCAAGAAGGTCATCTCGAGGGCGGCACGATATCATCTCCACGAAGGTATCCTCTATAAAGCTACATTCCTAGGGCCATTGCTAAGATGCATCAGCATGAGGTCTTTGGCGCAGAAATCTCGATTACAAGGGTACTACTGGTCGAGCATGAACAGAGACGCATTGGAAATGGCAAGACGATGTATTGCTTGCCAACAGTTTGCAAGGAAATTCAAAGCACCAGCGACGGAATTAAACGCGGTATTAAGCCCCTGGACATTCGCGAAGTGGGGAGTCGACATAGTGGGTCCACTGGTAGCAGGGTCCGGCAACCGAAGGTTTCTAATAGTCGCCACCGACTACTTCACCAAATGGGTGGAGGAGGCCACACCCCTTGCTCACATCAGAGATCGTGATGTATTCTAGTTCTTGTTCGAACATATCATTTGCAGGTTCGGGATCCCGGCGGCCATTGTATCAGATAACGGAGCTCAACTCAGTGGAAAGAACACCGACATGTTGTTCGACGCCTATAAGATTCAGAAGATCAAATCAACACCTACGTACCCACAAAGCAATGGGCAGGCGGAGTCCACAAACAAAACCATAGCTCTGATCCTAAAGAAGAAACTTGACAATTACAAAAGGAAATGGTTTGAACAATTACACGATGTGCTATGGGCATACCGAACTACTCGAAAAGAAGCTACGGGAGAAACACCTTTTATGCTAACGTACGGACCATAGTTGTAATACCTACCGAAGTTATCATCCCAACTACGAAGACGGAGCGTGGGAGAAAAATCTAACCACGGATCTCATCTACGAGAAACTAGATGATCTAGAAGGAAGAAGGGAGGTTGTACTTCAACGAATGGAGAACTATCAGCGAAGGATCGCCAAAGAATACAACAAAAAGGTAATTCTTCGAGACTTTACGGTGGGGGATTTCGTAATGAGACAGATACCACCATACCAGAAGAAGACGGAATGGGGCAAACTAGCCCCCATATGGGAAGGACCATATGTCATCGAAGATGTTGCAGGGAAGGGTTCATACTATCTCAGAAACATGCAAGGAGACACTTTGCAACATCCATGGAATGCACGATAGATTAAAAAGTACTACCCCTAGGGGACCAAAGAAGTAAGATTTACTATTTCAAAGTTAATTTTCTATCTTATGTTACTATTTCACGAAGGACGACGCGATATAGCGTATTAATAAATTGTTTTTCTTTGAAAGTGACAAATAGCAAAGCAACAGCGATGTAAGCGCAACAGGACAATTGTCAGCAGCCCAAGCGCAACAGAACAACTGCTATGACAGGAGCATACCTGCTGATCACAGGTCATCTCTAGGATCCTCATTAATATGTATGAGGCAAAACGTAAGAATCCCGATGATAGAGATAACTCAAACGTCGCCTCTAGCGGGATTTTTTTTTTTCCCGGGTTAATGTCCTAAATCATTCCCTGTCCAGGGATGGTTGAAAAATAATGCTTAACCCAAGAAGGTTGAAATGCCTGAAAAAAGTAGACACTAAGGAGAAGATCTCATGATCAACAATGTTACCATACGGATATATCTGATTACAAAAGTTACAACAACAGAATAAAAAGAAGATAACAAACTAACAAGGCAAGAAATGGCCAGGAATTCACCCAACAGGTCAAAATACAGGTAGAAGCAGGGAATTCCGAATAATGTCTTCCATAAGAAATGGCAACTAAGGGACATCCATCCTCGGGAAAGCGATACAAGGGAAATGGCACTTGGCTTCGGTAAAAGTTTCGTTCACAGTTATCGCGGCAGAACGAGCATAGGTCATATGTACCCCCTCTGTTTGAGAAGCAACAGCAGCAGCTACCCTCGCGTCAAAGTCACAAAGCTGGGATTTCAAGAGAGCATTCTTGGCGGCTATGGTCTTTTCTCGAGCTCTTGATTCTTCGGCGACACGAAGATACTCGTCCATCAGCAACGTAACGACGTTAAGTTCAGACCGCAGTTCTGACACTCTATCGTTAAAAACCGATACTTGTGAATCCAAAGGGGGATCAGGATCTTTCAATAAGTATGAAGACCAGTCCACAGGCTTCACAACAGTAAAAGACAAGGGGGAGATTTGGGTGGCAGATCTCACCACGACTCAAGAAGACCAGACGAAGAAGGAGCGCAAACCTCGCCGGAACATGATAAAATTTCAGCAGCACCTTTTAAGTTAACTTGTGTTTCATTGGAAGAAGAAAACTCAAGGTATTGGCTATCCTACATGTAAGCATCATCAGTAATGTCCACAACCATCGATGTTTGAACAACGGGGATTGCAGAGGCAGGTAAACAACTCTCGGCGACAATACCATCATTACTACGGTGGCCCGAGAAAACATCTTTGGAACCATCTTCGGTGCCCGCACTCACCCTGGAAAGAAACGACTCTTCGGGTGCACCAACTCCGCTGGAAGTTTTTGCTTCAGATTTCTTTTTTTTTTTTCGTAACAGGCTGCATATCACAAAATTATTTGTCAAAGGCACGGCCAAAGGGGGACAACTACAGATATAAAGGAAAACATCAATTACCCGTACCTTTGACATTGAAGTAGCACCAATTGATTTGTTACTAACATCTTTTGCTAGCACGACACCAACTTTCCTTTTCCGAGTACAGGTGTTGTCACTCATAACAGGTGAAGGAACACTAGCTCTCAAGGACTGATCAGTCAGAAGAAAAATATCGTTAGAAGAAGAAATGAGAACAGACTGAAGAATAAAGGCAGAAATACATACCCGCGAAGGAGTAGGGTTAAAACGCCAAGCAATGAAAGTACGATAGCAAGGAGGGAGATCTATCATCAGGCGAGGAATGAAGAGGTCAGGCTGAGACCGAGATTTCCTAAAACCAGCAACCCACGGACCAGTGACACGAAGAGGAGTACGCATCTACCGATGGTCACGACTAAGACGAAGCCTCTGATCATCAAAAAAAGGAAGATTGACTGTCCCGGGGATGACAGACAAATCAGGGTCATCACAGTCATTCAACATAAGAAGAACTTTATCACAGATTTGCTTGGCAGAAAGGGAAAATCGGCGGGGACCAACAGACCACGGCACCACATTAAAAATTTGAATGAAATCCCCCCAGGTCAGGTTGAATTTCTGAGGAGTATAATCTTCTTGACGAACCATTGTTAAAGAGAAGGGGTCATAACATCTCATGCGAGTACGACCACCACTACGAAGCCAACACTCGTACAAAACACGAAAAAAGTTACCAGTGTACTGTTGTATACCACGGAGCTGCTGACATAAGGAAGGATTGTCTCGACCAGAGAGAACATCAATAAAGAAGGTATCAACAGGGTCGTACAAAGGAAGGACGAGGCCTGCAGCTAGCTGACCAACGAAGATAAGCAGGGAATTTTTATCATAAGGAAAGCTTCTGATCATATCTTCAGTCAAGACATCAACATCACTATTGAAGAAGGAAACGTCAAAAAGAGTCAAGCCAAAGGACTTCTTTATCTTGGCAAGACTCCAGTGGAGATACTATCATCTTCAGAAGGACGAAGACGCTTCAGTTCATAATTGGTCCCCCTACCTTCCATTACAGTAACAAGACCATCACCAGCTATGGAGAAACCTTTTCCAGCATCACCAGACGAACTTGAAGGACGAAGAAAAGCTTGCAATGGAGAAGGAACAGTCACAGTCGAGTCCATGACATCATCTTTTGATTTCTGGGAGGAAGCTTTGGACTTAGAACTCAATGGCTTTCGCGTCATCAGAATTTAAAGAAAGCTTGAGACAAAAGAAGATGAGATGAAGCATCAACGACCAGGAAAATATACTGAGAAGAAAGTTGTGGCTGGAGAAGATGAAGATCATGTCTCTAATCCGTCATTTATAGAAATCACAAAAATCACAAACTCCCATAAAACCAAGAAAAGGCGTGAAGGAAGGGTCCACCATTATTTTGAAAATGGCGGCATAGGCGGAGGTTTTCTTCCATCATTGCCCACTACAATAACTGAAAGAAAAGGGGCAAACTATTAATGCATAATTCTGGATGGATACGTAGCGCCATCACCAGAGAACGTACATCGAAGCAATATGAACCGCGAAGGACAGGAGTGAAACCAGGCGAAGGGATAACTCATCACGAGATGATGAAATCCAATGGAGGAGATTAAAGGATCACCAAACCTACGACACTAGGAGAAAGCAGGCATGCTAAGGAGCAGTCACACCGCATTTAATGTTGTAGACAGCTTGACAAGAAATCGTCTTTCGATTGGGGATTGGCCCAACCAACGGTGAAGGAAAGAAACCTCGACTAGTGAGGAGTCGGCAGCGCAAGGATACATCAAGGATCCTCTACATAACAGTACGATGGGCTAAGATTGGATGATAAGGACGGTCACCGAAGGTGGATGGCCAAAACAAGTAGCATCAAGAGAACGAAGCAACCAAAGATAGCAAAGAGCGGTGCCTACAGAAGTACTATAAATATCCCCTCTCATCAACAGAAAGGGGGTCGCATAGTTTGGGAAAGGATAGCTAGGAGTGAGAATCTTTGAGTGATACTCTCAAGATTTCATATGTCCTCTATCCATAACAAATTGAAGTGACTTATAGTGTAAACCAGAGAAAACTTTATTGATTAAGTATAATAGAACAACAGATTTTACCCCGATGACGTAAACACACAGCTGTTGAACCTCGTTAATGGTTGTCTTGATTATCATTGCACTTACTTTTATTATAGTTAATCTTGCTTGACGATCATCTCCGAGGTGATTCCACGGTTAAAGTCAGTAGCCATCCTGGTTCATAATAACTAGCGATAATACGTTTAAACCCTTGGACAAATCACCGGTTATTAACGAACAAAGACCACAAACGACTTGAATAATCGATCCATTAATGATTTTTACTTGTAGTATGATATGGGGAAATTAGGATCAACACATTTCTAACTTGCCAAACATGATTAGAACTAATGACTTCTAGGCCTTTTTTTATACTTCTCCAAATCCAGGATTTATTGTACTTTCTAGAGTGCTTTAATGGATGAGATTTTGTATAATATTTACTTTTTAATATTTTGACCCAAAGCTGGTCAGGATTATTAATCAGTCTCCATGCCACTCTAGTAAGTAAATAAATGTTATGTTTATGAGGGTCTCTAATTCCCAAACCTCCATAATCTTTACTGGTACACATGCTAGCCCAAGCTTTAGTATAAATAGCATGGTCAGGGTCTTTCTTATCCCAGCATAAATCCTTTTGGAGTTTATTAATTTTATTAAGAACCTTTTTGGGAAAAGCTAAACACTGCATTTGATATGTTGGATAAGAAGATAGAGTGTTCTTTATGAACAGTCCTATCCTACCTGCTTGACAAGAAGCTTGCTTAATTTTCCAACCTTGTAAAGATTTATAGTATCTACTAAGTAAAGATTCAAAGTTATTTGATTGGTTTCTATCAAAAATAAGGGGGTTCCTAAGTATTTGTCATTCTTAGAAATATGTTTTACTTTTAAAATTCTTGTGAGAATTTTACAGTGCTCGTTATGCATTATGGGAGAGCAATATAATCCTGATTTTAGAAAATTTATGACTTGTCCTGTGTGAGTGTAAAATCTGCATAGATACTTCACACCTAACATCCATCAGATCTATTATCATGCTATAGTCGAATTCTTAGTATTCATCCATATGAGTACGAGGAAAATAAGAACAATACCGAAGATAAGCTGTATAAGAGTATATGTAAAATAAGAACACAACTACCAATCGAACTTCATGATAATTAATACATGGATCTGATCCTTAGAAGTTTGAGGAGAAACTAACCTAATCTCACTCTCACGACTTAGGTTATACCAAAAATCCAACCCTTACAATGGTTCTCGAACTCGCCTTAAATAGGCCGAGCCTGAAGTGGTTTACAGCTAATAAGACAAACTACTCAATCGTGGTGGTGTCAGAACCTGTCGAGTAAGGCGGTTCCTTCGGTGAATCCTCCGAAGATGGCTTCACATTCTTATCCTTCGATCGCCTGTGCGAGTCTTCTTTCATCGAGTTCTCCATCTATGTCACTTTGCAGATTAATCTGAAGCATGGCTGCGACATCTTTGGGTTGGGCCTAGTCCTTCTGATCTTGACCGTGTCTCGAAGGTGTTTTACCCTCCACAGTTTTCCTCTTTTCTTGTCCAAAGATCGACGAGGTTCGGAGAAGAAAACTCCTGGTGCTTCACCTTCCTCGACACGTGTCCATCGTTTAGTTTCCTCAACTGACACACGTTGCTTTAATGGTTTTTCGAAACCATCGCCAGTTTCTACCTTTTACCGGTTGCGTCGGTTCCATACCCTCTATTTAAACCCATTCGCCCTCTCTTTCTCCCTTCTTCCTCTTCCTTCTTTTAAACTTTTCGCCGCCTTCTCAGTTTTTTAGTTTTTGAAGCTTTCTCCCGTCGTCTTCTCTCGTGATTTTATCTCCCAAGCATGGTAAACTTTATTGATGGTCTTCTGTTGTATTCTCCCTTTCTTGATTCATGCTTCTTTGTCTTCTTTCTGACTTCTTTTGCTGTATTCAGGCTCCCAAAAAGAATGCTCCGGCCGGTGATAAATTTTCCCGTAAGATGGTTGACCCTCAGCTTCTTACTTGGGAAAAAATAGCTGAGATTTATGGCTTCAAAATAAACCTTTTCCCCTGTAAGAGCCTGGGTAGGGTTAATTTGTCCCCTGAGTTTATTTCTGCAAACGAGTGTAATAATAGAAAGATAATCGTTTCCGGCGAGCAGCTCGGCGCCGGACTTCCCATCCCTTTATACAATCCTGCAAATCCTCTATTTTACGAGATATATTCTCGGATTTCTCCTCCTTGTGGTGTAATGCAGTTAAATGGAAATTCTATCCGAGTTATTCGTGAGTGGGTGGCTCGTTCGGAGGGAAAATCATATTATTATGAGAAGCTTCCCCAAGATCCTGACCATCCTCCAAGCTTCTGGACTGCTGATAATTTTTTCAAGCACTATAAAGTAGAGAAGAATTCACTCAAGAAAAAGGCTCCTTGGAGTGTGAGCCTTGGCAAGGTGCCACACTCTGAACATGTTCTAGGCGATGTATACCCCTCTGGATCTAATTCTAACTCGCTTCTTCGCCATTCTAGCGACAAAGTGTGGTTCTCGAATTCCGTGCTCATTGAGGGCCATGTTCTCTTTGGTTTCGTTGACGAGGAGGGTAAGACTGAGCGAATGAGTTTTGCGGATGAGCATAATCTCCATGTTGTTGAATTCTACAAGATACACTTCTCCGAAGAGGAGAAAAAGAAGTCTCAGGAAAGGATCGCCGCCTATAAAGCGAAGGTATGATATGACTGTTTTCTCTTTAGACGTTTATGTCAATCATTTTCTCATTGTAGCTTTCTCTTTCCTCAGAAAGAGGAGCAAGAGAGACAGAAAAAACAACAAGATCAAGGGGAGGTTGCTGAACCGAGGAAGAGGAAAAGACCCTCGAAGCCGACTGATGATGGGAAAGGGGCAAGTGGTCAGGTGATAAACACAACGTGCCTCAGTTATGCAATGGGTGTGAATACCTGCCTCTGTTTAGAACCTGACAAATTGACTACTTTTCAGCTTGAGGAGGTGATTTCTGGTAATGATGGTAGGATGGATTTCTCGCTGTGTGATCCTAATCGCGCGGGTGTTGCTGCTGGTGGGTTCGAAGAGGTATCACACAAGGACCGCTGGTAAAGGAGTTGTCGCCCCCTCGAATGTCTTTGTCGAGGATGAAGAGACCGAGGATGATGAGAGCATTCCTTCCTTGAAGAGGAATAAGAAAGGTCCTGTCTCTGGACATTCTTCCCAAGGTTTGGCTTCGGGGCAACCTACTAACGACGCTGTTCCGATCAAGGAGCCCGTTGCCTCAGCTTCTGCTGATGCCACTGCTGCTGGTTTCGAGTCCGACCTTCACAAGTCTGGTATGAATTTGAACAAGTATGGTTCAAATGATCATTTGGTTGATGCTTCGCTGGGTTGGCAATCTCAGCCTTCTTTAGGCGGCCCCTCGGTTCCTATTAGCTTCGTTCAGAGATCTTATTCGGAGCAGGAGGTTCAGAAGTTCGTGGAGCGGAGTTCCATCCCTGGTCCTTGCGCTGAAGATATTGCCAATCACCTGAAGGCGTATGCTAAAGATCCTCATAATCATCAGCTCAACCCCTCTGTTGCCAAATTTATCTCACAAGTTTTTTCTGGTTCCTGGGATAAAAAAACTCTTGCCTCAGCGTGGACTATGCATCAAGCATTCATCGAAGCCGTAAGTGTCTCTTGACTGATCCATTATATGTTGTGTTTCGTTTACCTAATTGTGTGTTGCTTTATTGTGATAGTAATACCACCGTGGGATGTTTTACTAGAGCTGTTTCGTGCTCAAGGGTTAAAGATTACTCGCCTAGATCAAGAAGTTCTTCGTTTGCAGCAGGAGAACAACAACCTTTCAAGAGATCTCGAGAAGAGTAGAGGTGAGATAGTTGTTTGGCTATCGAATTTCCTTCCGTATCTTTTTGTTGAAGCATTGTAATTGACGTCCTTTTGCTTTGCTCGGTATCAGGTGATGTGAGAGACTTGGGAAAGCAGCTTGAAAAAGTTGTCGGGGAACGGGACACCTTTTCCGAAAACCTTAAGACTCAGAGCGAACTGGTTTCTCAGCTGGATACACAACTGAAGAGTAAAGATAATGAGCTTGGGCTTTTGCGAAATGCTCGCGAGGAAAAGGATGGCGAGATCAAGCTTCTAAATGAGGAGGTTTTGAAACTGAATGAACATATCAAGGGGGAGGAGGATCAGAAATCTTTGTTCAGCCGCATGCATGGTCGATATTTGTTTAGGGAATTCAGAATGCGGCTGCCTTTTTATCGCCTTGGTGTGAATGATCCTGATGCTTCACTAGATTCTGATAAAGAACTAGTTTCTATCCAAGATGTTCGGGACATAGTAGCGCAGCTGCGAGAGGAGAATGCTGGGGTTGAGGAGTCTGAAGAAGTGGGTGGTGAAGATGCTGATACTGATGGTGATGATGAGAATGTGGGGGGAGAGGATGAATTGATGGGGGATTCTGGTAATAACCAGCCAGAGGGCGAGGAGCAGAACGAAGGAGATAATGATCGGATTGAGAAGAAAGAAGGGGTCCATGGTGAAAATATTGGTACCGAAGAGTCGACAAAGGAATCCTCGAAGGATTCTGTCGAAACTTCTGGCAACGAGGCTGGAAAGGATGCCGAAGCTGGTGGCCAAGCTGTTAAAACTGCCATGGATGGCATTCCCGAAGTTGTTAATGCGAAGGACGATGGCGAGTCTGGCAATCCTATTGCAAAAAATAGTCCCGAGGATGCTTCCAAAGTTGACGATGTCGTCGTTAAGGAGGTTCTTGAAGACACAAAGTAGAAGATGGCCCATCCCTTCTGCTATCTTGTTGTTCTTTTTATTTCTTTGTTGCCTCTGTATTGCATGTGACTTGCAAAGCTGGTTGTTTGTTTCTCCCTCAGATTATGTACCGTTTGTTTCTTGTTTCTTTGTGGAATGAAGCTATTGCGTTTGCAAATTTTCTTAACGTAAACTGTTTATTGAGCCACTCGTGATTCGAAAAACGAAGTCGTCCTTGCGATGCTCTAGGTTCTTATGGTTACTCGAGGTGCAACTCCAGGGCTTACTTCGATGTAAGAGATAGTAAACCAAGCTAGTGGGGGCTTATGGATCACCCTTCCCAAAGGCTTTTAGTTACTTGCCTGTTTTAAAGCAAACATAGGCTATCGAGGTCATAGGTACCCGTTTTGCCTCAGTATGTTGGGTGGATATCGAGGATACCAAGTATCCTCCAAGAGAATATGGTGTTATTCTGATGATCCATTTACCCCAAGTATAGTGAGGAACTTATGGTGGGTAGCTTCTATGATTGTTCCTTGATAATAAAGTAACACAATGGGGGAGTGCCGGTCAAGGCTAGAGCTTAGACATGGTACTATTCTCCTATCGCGGCATAGAGTTCGACCCCTCTGTTTCTCGACAGCCCCTCCTCGAGGCCAAGTGTTGGTTTTTTAGAGGAGGTCCCTCGACTGCATGATTCGCTTGCTATTCCCATGAATACACGCGAATCAGCTGCCTCGGGGTTCCATCCACCTTTAAAGGTAGATGTTAATCCCATTTATCGTCCCGTCGACGCCTCAGAAAGAGAGGTCCTCATGGTTGTGTGGTAGTGGGTTCAAATGCTTCATTGGCTTAGGTATCCTGGATGCAAAGTACCCACCGCTAACGGGGTGTCTTGTGGGTAGAGGACTGTATCATATAGCTCGTAGGTCCCTTACGACTTATATGATCATCAGCTATGTGCCTGCTATTCGAGGTCTTTTTATGTTTTTTGGCGTCTGGGCCTTGGCGTTAAGGCCTTTTAATTTTATTTGCGTCGAGGCACTAGGGGAGATGGCGTTGTTGGCCAGTTCGGTTTTTATGGCGTGAGAGCCTTTGGAGATCTGCCTATTTGAGTAAGGCTTTTGCCTGCCTTTGCAGAATTTGGAGTTTGATTCGAAACACGGTTGTACAAAGTTTGGTAATAATTTTCTTTTACTCAAGGATACAGAATATTTTTATGAATAGTATTTCCTTAATACTTCGCATTCCAAGCATTGCCGAGTCATGTCCCATCTTTTTCGTCGATTAGTTTGTATGCACCTTTCCCTGCTACTTGTTTTACTTTGAACGGCCCTTCCCAGATTGGCTCTAGTTTTCCTGCATTTCCCTTTTGGTAAGGTGGGATTTCTCGCAATACCAGTTCGCCAGGCTGGAATTCTCTTTCGATGACTTTTTTGTTGTATCCTCGAGCTAGCTCTTGCTGGTAGTTGATGATGTGTTGCCTAGCTTCTTCTCTAGCTTCTTCGAGGTCGTCTAGCTTTGTATAGATTAAGTCTGCTGTGAGGTTTTGCTCCCATGTTTTGTATTTATCCGTTGGTATCATTATTTCTGTAGGTAGCACTGCCTCGGTCCCATATGTTAGGTGAAATGGAGTCATTCCTGTTGCATGTCTTCGAGAAGTTCGGAATGCCCATAGTACGTTGTGCAGGTGCTCGCACCACTGTTTTTTGTGATGTAATACTCGTTTTTTCAAGCTATCCCCTATTGTTTTATTGGTTGCCTCGGCCTGGCCGTTGCTTTGTGGGTATATTGGTGTCGAAGTTCCTAGTCTTACGTTATACTGGTTTAGCAATTCTCTGACGTCAGCACTTAGGAACTCCTGAGCATTATCCGAGACTATCTCGGAAGGGGCCCCGAATCGACAAAATATGTTTTCCCAGAAGAAGGTGAACACCTCTCGGCCTGTGTGGTTTCTTAGAGCTTTAGCCTCGATCCATTTTGAGAAATAATCAGTTGCCACGATAATGTACCTTCTTTGCCCTGTTCCTGGAATGAATGGACCGACGATATGTACACCCCATTTGGCGAAGGGCCAAGGGCTTAGTACTGGATTTAAGTTTGTTGCTGGTGCATGAATTCTTTTAGCGAATCTCTGACAAGGATCACATTTCCGGGATATGTCTTTGCGTCAGCATGCATGTATGGCCAGTAGTACCCCTGGGCCTTGGTTCTCTGTACGAGGGATCTTGCACCACTGTGAGGTCCTGCTTCGCCACTGTGTAGTTCCCTCATTAGTGTCACACCGTCTAGTCGATGAACACATCTTAGCAGCGTCCCAGGAATGATTGTCGGTATAGGACTCCATCTAAAAGTTGATAATTTGCTGATCTACTCATTATTTTGTGTGCTTCAAGTGGATTACTTGGTAATTCCTTGCTCTCCAAGTATTTTCTTATGGGTGCCCTCCAGTCATCATCTTCGTCTTGGATGGCCATGACGAGTTCTTCTCCTGAGTCTGTTATCGATGATTTCTTTATTCTGCCAATCTCGATGGAAATGATGTCTTTGTCTGTTATTTTTGAGGCGATAAACGCCAGGGCATCTGCATGGTTGTTGTATTTCCTGCAGATGTGCCGAATTTTTAGATGGGGAATCTTTGTCATTAGTTGTCTTGCTAGTTTCTTGTATTTTGATAGTGAATCGTTGGATTGGTAGCTACTGTCGAGCTGTCGTACTACGAGTTGTGAATCTGTGGTTAAGCGTGCCTCTTGGATCTCCATTTCTATCATGTAATTTAGAGTATGAATCATTGCCTCATACTCGGTTTCGTTGTTTGTTGCTTCGAACTCCAATCGGTGAGCATATACTGTACGCTTCCCTTCTGGCGAGGTGAAGACTATGCCGACTCCTCGACCATCTCAATTTACTGATCCGTCGATGAATACCTCCCACCTCCGAGGATGGCATTGCTCCAGCAGGTCTGGTGGTCCTTCTTCGTCCTCAATCTCTAGTATTGGTGGCTCTTCTTCGTAATCTTATTCGATTGGTAATTCTACTAAAAAGTCTGCGATAATTTGTGATTTTAATGTTGTTCGAATTTCGTAGACCACGTCATACTGGCCTATCTGTGCATTCCATTTCGCAATTCTCCCTGCTGCCTGCATGTTTTTTAGAACGGATTCGATTGGTGTTTAGGTTAGCACAATGATTTTGTGGGCATGGAATTACGTTCGAAGCTTTTGAGTTGCTACTACCAACGCGAGTATGAGTTGTTCCAGCTTGGTGTAGTTTTTCTCGGCTTGGAATAGTGTCCTGCTGATGTAGTATACCGGCTTTTCCTCCTCTCTGGTGGTTACAAGGACTGCACTGATGGCGTCCGAGTTGGCTGCAATGTAGAGTCTCAAATCTTCATCCTTCTCTCGGCGTTGTAGAGCTGGTAAGCTTGCCAAGTAGTTTTTGATTCCTTGAAATGCAGTCTCCCTCTCATCTGTCCATACAAACTTTTCTCCCTTTTTCAAGATGCTAAAGAAATTTTTGCATCTGTCCGAAGATCGAGCAATGAATCTGCTAAGGGCTGCCAGTCTTTCATTTAGGGCTTGTACGTCCTTCACAGTTGTTGGTGATGGCATCTCTCGGATTGCCTGCACCTTCAATGGGTCTGCCTCGATACCAGTCTTCGTGACAACGTATCCCAAAAACTTTCCCGAAGTAACTGATGCGTTGTCGAACCGCAACAAATATAATTCAGTTCTTAACCTTCACAATAAATAAAATAATATAGTGGCAAGAACAGATTCGATCCACAGAGAGAGATTGATTGTTATTTATTATCGATTTCTTAAGTAACCAGGGGGGGGGATGTTTGGTGCAATAAAAGTAAATTAAAACTAAAGAAAATAAATGTAGAAAATAATCAGGAGATGTGAATATTGGTTAAGGGTTCATCTTCAATCACATAACATGCACTATGAATAATATTTGGAGTTTCCATTTAATCTCTCATCATCAAAAGCCCTAGAATACATCATCGCGAAAATATCCCGAATTTTCCTAATGTCATCACACACCATAACGATGAATGTGTGAATACTACGTAGAAAATAACTCAACACATCGAGTAATTGAGTTCAACTCTCTAAGAGCATTAATATCTGTGAAATAGGCTAATCAATGCAATGAACTACCAGGAGCAGTTCATTCAACAAAGGTCATACTCTACATACAATTCCTAAAAGCTATCACCGCAATCAGAATTATATTGTACTACTTGTGAAAAGGTTCATCGACGATTTCGTATCTCAAAACCTAATTCTAGTTATAGATATGAACATAAATCAATTTAATTTGCAACTTAAACTAATATACATCCAATCTTAATGCAATACATCAATCATGCATTCATACGCACAGTAAAATAAGAACGATGATGAAAAGAATATTTATAACTCCAAAATTAATCAAAACGCATGTCTTTGATATCCGACTACATACATCCCTAACCAATATAAAAGTATTTAGCTACTCATAGCTTTATTGAAATCCATAGAAGAATATAAAGAAAGCATGAGAAAGCATAAAAACCCTTGTTCGCGGCGCCTCGAGAATCGCGCCAAAGCCCTAGCTTTTCCCGTCAAGAACTCCTCCTGAGCTATGTCTGCGTAAACTGTCTGTCTCCGGGCGTGAACACCCTTTTATACTGACGGAAACCAACTGAAACTGATTTTTGGACCGATAAAAGTACTGGGCCTGCTTTTAGAAATCGGCCTGTTTTGCAGGTATTGGGCCTATTTTTAGGGTGCCCCTTAACGCTGAGCTGAGATTGGGAATACTAGTCAGCCCCTTTTCCTTCCTGTGTGCCCTAAATCAGTTAACCCTTCTTCTCTCGCAGCCCTGTGCGACAGGCACATGCGCACTATTCCTCAAATTATTCTTAGGTCCTTACTTCTTATTTCTTTATGATCCGGTCCTTCTTTTGAGATAGTTTTCACCATAGATCCCTTCTCGTCCTTTTCCTTCTTCTTTGCCACGACATTTTTAGCACCAATCTTTCTTGTGTTTGAAACCATCAACTTGCATTGTCTCCAAATGATATGTCGAATTGTTGTTTTGCTTCATTTTTATTATTAAACTTCAAAGTACCTGCAAAATAGAAAACAATGTAAAATAAACAATATATGAGGCTTTAGCCGACTATAGTGTATCAATTAGGTACTCTTGAATAGGTGTTTTGCGCACCTATCAAATTCCCCCACACTTAGTCTTTACTTGCCTCAAGTGAACACATCTCAATTTTTTTTTTTTTAACTAGGCAGTTCTGTTTTTCACCCCTTTTT
>JAJJMA010190611.1:0-11046 GCA_023529015.1 Papaver nudicaule | reverse complement strand
AGTTATGACTTAATGGATATTCTTCTATTCTTACGAAATATAGTCGACTACTTTATTAGTGATAATAGCGATTGAGATCGTATTCTTGTTTAACGTGGCCTTGTGTCATGACCAGTGTTTGATCCCACAAATATTGTGAGTACAAGAATGAATGAGACAGATTCGGTGCCATGTGTCCATTGCAATGGTTTGCTTGCAAACTGTTAGTTGGATATGGATGAATCTAAAGGAGTACTCTTGAGCAAAGAGTCCATGGATCACAGCTGAGGACGTACACACGTCTAAGTTCTGGCTCAGCCCAGTACTTCCAGCGGAATCCAGATTTGACGAAATCTGACAGGCGCACGGTTCACGAACCGGTTTGCGTACCAGAAACTCGGAAATTCCCCGAGTTCGATATGGCTATTTTGTTCACGTACCAGTACGTGAACCTGACGATAGTCATCTTGCTGGTGTCGGATTTAGTGAAGATTCTCTTAGAATTTCACTCTGAGTCAAATTCCAAAACTCCTTTATCTCTTAGATGGACTTGTGTAAAACATAAATTCTTTGTGTTCCATCTAACGATCCTCAATGAGTCAATAAGATAAGATTATCTCTGGTCTGTTGGATTTCTATCTTGAAGTGTTTTTGAGCTAACAAAACACTTGGCAGATAATGATAAAAAGAATTCCAATTGAGATTAATCTCTATTACTTGGTTGTCAAGTTTAGGGTTTCCCTAACTTGTGGGACAAGTAATTGATTGCTTTATTCCAAAGCAACCTATCTTATTGAGTGCTATATATAGAGGTGTCTATGGACAAATACCGCAAGCATCAAGCATACGTGAAGTCCTTAGGGAAGGTAGCGTAAACTCTTTTCACTTCGGTGAATGCTTGTTGTGGTATAGTCATCCTCTATAGGTTGCAGCTCCTCTGGGAACTCCCTACGACTATAAATACTTCTCTTGAGAGTTGGGAAGCACAGGTAGGAGATTGAAACCATCTTTGGTTGAAATCAGATTAACCTGTAACCTTGGTAACCTGATCACGTTCTTGTCTATTCTAAAGTCCATCTCTTCTGATATACGGCTATTCAAGAACTGATACGTTACTCAACAAGGTTGGAAAGGTAGCAACGCATGGCTGCACTCTGTGTTGTAAGACCTAGTTAGCTCCAGTTATACAAGTTTCTTAAGTGATTCTTCGTGTATAACTGAGGTAAATACAAATTGGGCATTGCTTACTTGGTTTGCATGTCAGCCCCGATTTGTGATGTAGATTTCCGTATGACCTGGATTTAACAATCCGAAGGAAGTCATCTTGTGTGTAGTAAACTGATTGAGGACAGTTACACCATACGTCACCAATTAGGTTGAAAAACCAGTATTGCTGACACAAGCCTTTGGCATCGGTCAAAGCAACTCCTAGGCCTGTAAAGGACGTCAGCTGGGGAATCAAGTGCGTGACAATCTGTGGGGGATCTAGAGACGTAAGGAAGGCGACAATAGCCAATTCGCTTGGAGGGCTTGAGATGGTCTCTGCTACATCCCAGACCGAAGTCTTATATTAGGCTAGTGTTTGTAGTCAGTTTGTACTGGGCGGTGTTCAATCTGGACGAGGTCCCGAGGTATTTCTGCAAGGCAGTTTCCTCATTAAAAAAATCTCCGGTGTCTTGTGTGATTTTACTTTCCGCATTATATTTCTGATAGTATAATTAAAGCACCAAGTAGCATGTTATTGCCTAACTGTAGAGTTGACTCCAAAGTACTCTTTGTCGAGGGTTAAAAACTCCAGTTATAAGTTTGGATATTGATTTTTGAGATCGTCCAAACTTAAACCATAAGAATCACGAGCCAAAACCGAAAGTTGGTAGTATTTCGGTACCCTTCCTTTTTCAATTATCATCAGTATTGCACACATTTCTGACAATCTTCCAAATATTAGCAGCAGTTGATGAATGAACACAGTTTTTCAGGGAAACAAATATTTTTGTAAAGGTTTTCTTTTCAGGGAAACAAATTCTGATAATATTCATAGCTGAGGAAAATGAGAACTCACCTTGTTGATTTCCAGTCCACAAGATCTTATCAACTCCTCCCTGTAGAATAGGCAGGTCAGAAACAGAGAAAATTTTTGTTATATAACCACTGTCCATTTACTATCAAATAACTGACTTTCATACGTGGATGCTGAAGTATGAATGAATCATCAGGGAAAGCCTCTATAATTGAACCTTTATCTCCCAATTGTCTCTCCACACTGAAATTTTCATTCCATTCCCAACAAGCCACCTTGTATTATCCTTAAACTCTTGAAGAATCCATTTGATTCCAGACCAAATAGATGATTGCTTGTAATAACTAATCCATTCATTATTCTTATCCTTATATTTAGCAAGAAAAAATAGTGCCCATTCTTCATTGGAATTCTCTATTCTCCATAGCAGTTTAAGTAATAATGCCTTATTAATATCCTCAAATTTCCTTAACCCTAAACCACCTTCACTTTTTGGAGTACATACTTTGTCCCAAGCCAATGTAATAATTTTCCTATCTTCAGCATTTCCTAACCATAAAAATTCTTCACAATCTTCTCACAAGCTTTAATCACTTTAATGGGCCATTTATAGATTGACATATTATATAGGGGAATACTGCATAGAACAGATTGCACAAGAGTAATTCTAGCTTGAAAAGATAATAATCTACCAATCCATGAAGCCAATCTACTTTGTAACATTTCAACAAAAGACCACAAGTGTTCAGTTCTGACTCCTCCAGGCATGAGCATTATACCTAAATATTTATCAGGAAATTTGGCTATACCCATTTGCATGATACCAGCAATCAACTCTTTCCTAGCATCAGAAGTCCCTTCAATGAAACACTTACTTTTAGTTGCATTAATCACTTGGCCAGAAGCATTTTGGTATGAAATTAGCACCTTCTTCAGATTTTCCAGAAATTTCTTACCCCCATTACTAGAGACAAAAATGTCATCTGCCAAAAACAGATGTGTTGGATGTATACCATTCCTGATTACCATAGGTTGAATTTTACCAGTTAGAGTCACTTGGTTGATTTTCCTGCTCAAGACATCTTCTGCAATGACAAAAAGAATAGGTGAAAGTGGATCACCTTGTTTAAGACCTCTACTAACACCAAAGTAACCCATTAGTCCACCATTCACCATAATTGAAACTTTGGTGGTCTGAAGGAGAGTAAGTATCCAGCTTCTAAATATGACAGAAAAACCAAACTTCTTAAGAGCTTCAGATAAAAATTCCCAGCTAAGGGTATCATAAGCCTGAGAAATATCTAGTTTTAGCCCTACATTTCCTCCCCTCCTCTTAACAAATATTTCATTAACCATTTCAGAGGCTAGCACCACTTGATCATAGATACACCTACCCTTTATGAATGCACATTACTGGGGGGAAACCACTTTATGTAATAGACTTCCTAATCTGGAAGTAATAATTTTTGTGATAATCTTGAAACAAAAATTACTTAAACCTATTGGTCTGAATTGAGAGACCTTCTTAGCTCCTTTGCACTTAGGAATAAGAGTTAGAAAATTAGAATTAAGGCCACTGGAAATAACCTGAAATTCCCAACAGTAATGTATATCAGCAGTTAAATCACTATTCAGAATATCCCAACATTCTCTATAGAAGATACCTGAAAATCCATCAGGTCCAGGGGCACCATCAGGATTTAATTCAAAAACAGCCATTTTGATTTCCAACTCAGTAGGAAGAGCATCATATTATCTTCATCTGAAATAATACTAGGAACATCATCAAATAGATCTTCTTGAATAGACACTGATTGAGAAGTAAATTTTGAACTGAAATGGTCAATAAGAATATCAGAAATCCCCTGTTGAGAAGTGATGATGGAACCATTTGTCTTCTAACTCTGATATAGAGTTTTTTGCTTGCCTTAATTTTATGCTAGTATGAAAAAATTGTGTATTAGCATCTCCATACTGAATCCAATTGATTCTTGCTTTCTGACTTAAGAAAGTGTGATATTGTTGTGCAATAAGATCATATTTACCATTTGCAGTAACAAGCTTATCCAATAGCACCATATTGGTTGGATCTTCATCAGATGCTGCTGCAGCTTCCATCACATCTTTTTCTGCCTCTTCCATCTTAACATTTATATTACCAAATATCTCCCAATTCCATTTTTTAAGCACTAGCTTTAATGCCTTTAACTTTTGCATAAAACTAAAAATTGGATTACCAACAAAAACCTCCTTCCAAACATCAACAACAAGTTGTCTAAAGCCTGGGTGTGAAAGCCACATTTTCTGAAATCTGAATGGGATATTCAGAGCTCTTGGAATCTCTTTATCTGAACATAAAAGTGCACTGTGATCAGATACACCCCTAGGACCAACATGATAATTCCAGCCATTGAATCTTTCCAACCATTTATCATTAAAAAGAGCTCTATCAAGATTACACATAATTATTTTCTTCCCACATCTCCCATTAGACCATGAAAAATTCAGACCACTTTTGTTTGCTTGAAGAAGCCCACAGTAATCTATACAATCATTAAAATCCCTCATGGCAGAAGTTAAAGGAGAATTCCCACCTTTCTTCTCTTCCAGTGATGTAACACAATTGAAATCTCCAACTACTGCCCATGGCTTATTAAGATTACTAATGTCACATAATTCTTCCCAAAGTTGTCTTCTTGGAACTGTGTGTGAATTAGCATGAACACCAGTGACCAAAACATCTCCTACTTCAACAGTAATACTTTGAGAAGAAACATAAATAATATTTGGAGTTGTAATAGACCTATTCCAAAACAGCCAAATGTTACCTTTATTATTATCCATAGAATTATGAATAACTTGATGGTGCATACCTGGCAACCTTATTTTACAATGAGAAGAAGAATTAACTTTTATTTTAGGTTCTGCAATCCATACAAGTGTTGGATTATGCTTATTAACTAAAGATCTTAATTTGTCCTGAGCTCTACTTCTTTTCAAGCCCCTGACATTCCAAAAAAGTATCTTCATTGAGAAGAAAATTTTGGGGAAGTAGTGGAGCTTCCCCTCAAAGACACTGACCTTGAAATAGCATTAGTTGCAAATCTTGCAAAATGAGGTTTAGGCACTATAGTAGATGGTTTCTTCCTTCCAGCTGGAATCTTCTTACCTTTTTCCTCCTGACCTCTAATTTCAGTATCTAAAATTTCAACTTGTTGAGGAGTTTTAGCAAGTCCAATAAATCTAAATTTGATACCTCTTTAAATTCTCCTTCCTCAACACTAGAGCTTTCATTATCCTCATCAATGTGTTGTAGCACTTCAAAAGTATTGCAAGAAGGAAGAGGGTTACAATTACCTTCAGAAGCACCAGAATTAGTAACAATTTCTTTAACCACACCACTGGAATCACCAAACACATTTTCTGAATCCAAAAAAACAAGTTCATCATCTGTTTTTTCAGAAGTATTAATGCCACAAGTAAATTCAGAAGATGTATCCTTAGAAATAAGAGAAGTAGTCTTCTTTGGAACATAAATTTCTTTTGCTTTGTTCTTCTTATTTCTAACATTTTTCCTAACTTCCTGAAATCCATCAGTGTCAACATTATTTTTCATATCACTGCTATGGACTTCAGTTCCTTTGGATCTACATTGCATTTCAGAGTGACCAATGACTTTGCAATGGGGGAAAATTTTTGGCCATCTAGGAATCACAACAGGTTGAAAGAAACCCCCAAACTTAGACTCAATCCAAATTTTATTAGGAACCATTTCAGCAAAGTCTATTTCAGTTAAAACACTTGCATAATAACCCAATTTCCTCTTCAAAGTGTTCTCATCCACTTTTATAGAGTTACCTAAAGCTTTACCAAGTGACAAAATAATCTCCTCAGTCCAGTACTTAATACTAAGACCTGGAAATCTCACCCAAACCGCAGTAGTTGAGATTTTCTGATTATCAGCCATGAAATTTAGAGACCAATCCCTAATTCTCAAAAATTGGTCATCAACAGACCAAACCCTACTCTTCCAGACATACCATCATCCTCATTTTGAAGCTAAATAATGAAATAACCTTTACCTAGAGGAATAAAATCAACCTTACCAGATAGATCAACCCATTAATTCTCCAATTGAAGAACATCTTTCGTAAAATCCACCGTATGAAGATCCAATCTCCCAATTAAGCAAAATTGCCAATCATAAACCTTTACCATTTGCTCAGGTAGAGCAATCGCAGGGAAATCACCTTTCCTTGTCGATTTTGGTAGAGAATCAAGGTTCACAGAAGAAGCCATAGATCTAGCTGTTTCAGTAAGAAAATTGTTTTCAAAAACTAGATCTGGAAAAATTAGAAGAAAAGTTTGATGTATTAGCTCAATTTTGATTGATCTCATGAGTACTATGTTGATCAAATCAAAAACAGAGTTTATAGTATACATTACTTCAATTTTACATAACATTATACTCTCCAACTCTTTTTTACGAGAACACAATGATGATGAACTTCAAAGACGATGATTCAGGAAACTACGAAACTCATTTCATAATGTGTTTTTCTTTTCGATTTCTTGAAAATCGCCGGTAAGGCGGAAAAGTCTCAGGGAAGTTTTAACGATATTTAAGAATTTAAGAATTATAGTTAATAAATTGTTATGCTGACTTAGAATAAGTTATAAGGTAAAATCATCATGATTAAATTTACGTTTTAACGATAATATACATGATCAGTTTTTTAGATCTGAATATGATAGACGATTCCAGCAAACTGAAGTTTAGATCTAATAAACATATGTTTAAAAATCGTGATTTATACCTAGAACGTTATTCTTAATATAGATCAGAGTAAAAAGAAAAATTTCAACTAACTTCAGACGAAAGTTGTTCACAACAAATTTGGAATATAGAATTTCAGTTTAATTGGTCGATTTTCAGTGCATGTCTTTTTAGGAGTATAATAGAATCGATCAGAAACCTAGTTATTCTGCATATATAATCATCTGAGATAGCTGAGAACCTGAAATACAGCTAGATCAGTTATTAAACCTGATTATAAGCAGTATTTTATGAAAACTAGTCGAGTTCAGATCCAATATAAAGTCTAGATACACAGATAAGTAAGTAATTATTAATACTCAAATAATAGAGGTAAAAAGCTTATTTGTTCACCTGAGAAGTAGTAAAACAGTTATACTAGATAGCTGAGAACCATAGATCTGCTTGGACAACTATCAATAAAACTGATTAAGAACCTAATGATGTTTATACAACATATCACATTAGTTATTTCGAAGATTTAAATAGACATATTACAGTTTACATAGTTTCAATACTTTGATACGTTATAAATGGATCTGAAACATTGCATGAAATAAGCTTAAGAAACATCATATAGCTGAAAACCATAGATATACTTGATCAGCTATGGGTTTCCTCGTCCATAAGTGCTTCAGTCTAGAATTCCTTCATTGCAAGTTGTTGGTTAATAATCTTAAGAATAGTAAAAAGCCTAGTTTAGATCTGGTAATCATGATTTAACGAAATCTTTCACACATTTCTTTTATGATATTATTTTGATTAAGATCTAGGTTTAATAAATAGATTAATCATTGATTGATTTCAGAACCTAGCAAATTCTTCAAGGCTTAATGTCTTTTCTAATTTTGTGCTTGTCAATACTAATAAATTTCGTATGTGAAGATGCCTCCAAGGAGATTGCCTCACAGAAACGCACAATCACCAAACAAAATCAATGCAGAAGAGCCTAAGCAAGAACACGGAGAACGTAATACTACTCAGACGCAAGAAACAATTGTTGTTAGTCAAAGTCATACGAATCGTCGAACAACACAAAACACATCAAGAAATCAAAATGTGATTCAGGAAAGAAACAATAGTAGATCAAACAACATGCTACCTGGAACTGTGATTGGACCAAACGGAGAACCACAGCAGTACTAGTGGGTGAAGGAGTAACAACAAATCCAGGAAGAGATCTGCTACAGTCAAGAAGGCAACAAGGAGGGCAAACTAATAATGTCACAGAAGAGATGTACAATGACTTACTAGAGTTTATTAGTCTGCTATCTGCACAGGTAACAAACTTAGGAGCTCCAGCTGGAAATCCCACAACTGATGAAAGACGCCAGACGAATGAACAAAGGTATCAAGAACGTCCAATCAGTAGTGAAAATCATCAGACAAGAAACTCAACATACCTGGATCTATCAAATTCACCAACGAGAAACAACAGATATAATACTCAGAATGATCAACAGACGATAAACAGGCAAGAAGTCAGTCGTCAGAACAACAACCTCCTCAGTCGACTGATAAATCAAGAGATGGCAGCTAACCGACAGAGAAATAATTAACGACGAATTCCGACTCAGCAACAACAGTCTACACAATCTGGAAAAGATAAAGAAGACATTAATGTTGTTATGGAAAGACATTCAATGAGCAAGAGAAAAGACTTCAAAGAATGATGAATGAAATCAACTCAGGCAGACAAAAGGATGATCCAACAATAAGATTCCAATCAGGTCCATTAACTAGAGAAGATCATGAATGTGATCTCCCAGATAAATTCATTTTACCAACATTTGAACCATTCAGGGGAGACACAGATCCAAATGCAAGAATGGAGGTTCATGCATCTGATAAGCTAGTAATGGCAAGATTCTTCCCAAGTAGCTTGACTGAAGATGCATTGAAGTGGTTTAGCTGTCTACCAAAAGATTATGTATCTTGCTTCAAAGATATCGCAGATCTATTCGTTAGAAATTATTATTGCAATATAAAGCAAGCAGACGTAATGGATGATGCATTTGACGTAAGCCAGAAAGCAAATGAAAGCTTTACTAATTTCCTCCGAAGATTCAAGGCTGCAGCTGCACCTGTTCCAAGACAGTATGATAAAGCTCTATGCATAGTCTTCAAGAAAGGTTTAAGACCGGGGAAAGAGAGAGAATCTTTCCAAGGATGCGTCCTCAATACCTTAGAAGAAGTCTACAACAAAGCAGGAAAATTTGTCAGAAGAGAACATGATGCGCAAGTAGACATCATACAACAATATGATCACAAAGTTTATGCAACATGAGGAAATGAAGATCATAAAAGGCAGTATTCACCAAAGTCACCAGTATCTCAGTCATCTAAGAAAAGAAACTTCAGAGAGGACTTCGAGAAGAAGTGGAACGAAGAATCACGAAGTTTCATAAAACACAACACTTCACTAGAAGAAATTCTGAAGTTCATAAAAGATAAACCATACTTTACAATACCTGCAAAACTGACAACATTTGGCAGAGGAAGTTCGATGTGTGAGTATCAAGAAACAACTGGACACAAGACGAATAACTGCAAGAATTTGATGAGGCACATCAATGATCTCATAAAGCAAGGGTATCTAAAAGAGTTTGTGCTGAAGGAGTCAATACCTTCACAACAGGCGAAGGGTATAGTTAATATGATACATTCAATTCCCAGGGAGCAGCACAACATGATTAGAAATTCATCATTCAGAAAAAGAAAGCTTAACGAAGTAAATTCAACCTGCATGTAATCGACATGCTTTCTTGATCCAGATTCTGCCAAATTGCTCCTACCACCAGACGATATAAGTTTCACCTCAGAGGATTTAGCCAGAGTTACTCTACCACACTCAGATGCCCTGGTGATAGAGATGGTGATAGACGGATACGACTGCCGGAAAAATATTGATAGATGGAGGATCAACTTGCGATATTATATTTCAACAAGCTGCAGAGCAGATGAAATTAACAAAAGAAGGCACCTTAACAAGTATAAACCAAGCGGTCGTCGGATTCAATGGAACAAAGACTTAATCGATGGGAGAAATAGTTCTGAAGGTGGAAGCAGGCCCAATCACCACACATGTTACTTTCCTGGTTCTAAACACGAAGTCGCCATACAATGTGATCCTTGGAAGAGACTGGTTGTATACAATGCAGGCATAAGTTCCACATATCACCAAAAGCTAAAGTTCAGAACGACTGAAGGAGTGCATGTAATCCATGAAAACCAAGCAGTCTCCAAAGAATTGGCAGTATTATCTTTGTTACAGATTGAAGAAATTGAAAAATTTGAAGATTTATAGCAATCAAAGTTACTGAGTCGACTGACAAACGACTCAGATAAAGAATTAAGAACTAGTCAACTCAAGAAAGAGGTTGAAAAAGAAGATTGTTCGATTGAAAGGAAAATAATAGCGGAAAAAAAATGATAATGTCAACATCGACTCAGATGAAGAGCATACAGATAACACAGAAGAGGTGAATCTTGGTTCTCAAATCAAACCAAGGATGCTAAAATTAGGGGTAAATTTACGCCACATGAAAGAAAATCGCTATTAGATATATTAAAAACGAATATCGATTTATTCATCTGGAAACCTGCAACTCCACCAAAAATAAGCTCAGGTATTGTCTGTCATTCCATGAAGATCAGACAACAACAAGAATCAATAGTGAAAAAGGAGGGGTACCGAAATACAACCAACTTTTCGTTTTGGCTCGTGAGTCTTATGGTTAGGTTTGGACGATCTCAAAAAGCAATATCCAAACCTAGATAACCGGAGTTGTGATCTAGGGATCAACTTTACAAAGACGAATCTTTGGAGTAAACTCAACGGTTATGGATAACGTACTTCTTGTGTTTGCTTTTAATTATATGTCAGAGTTTATATAATTGCGGAAATGAAAAGCACACAAGACACCAGAACGTTTTTTTAACGAGGAAACTGCCTTGCAGAAAAACCTCGGGACCTCGTCCAGATTGAACACCGCCCAATACAAACTGATTACAAACGCTAACCTACTATAAGACTTCGGTCTGGGATGTAGCAGAGACCAACTCAAGCCCTCCAAATGAATTGGCTATTGTCGCACTCCTTACGTCTCTAGATCCCCCACAGATCGTCACGCACTTGATTCCCCCAGCTGACGTCCTTTACAGGCCTAGGAGTTGCTTTGACAGATGTCAAAGGCTTGTGTCAGCAATACTGGCTTTGCAACCTAATTGT
>JAJJMA010190600.1:0-17739 GCA_023529015.1 Papaver nudicaule | reverse complement strand
AATTTCAGGTACCATCCCTTAATATTCAAATTATTGGGTACCAAAGTTGGCAATTGGTCATTTGCCGGGTACCATCTGTTAAATAGCCCTAACATTATTCAATTTCTGATTTAATGTTGAGGAAGTTTTGGAGAGATATGGTCCATATGGAGCAGTTGTGGATGAAAAACGGAAGAAGTGGTGATTGTTAGTCGACAAACGAATGTAGTGGGTGGTTTAAACTTTAAACCTAATTAGAAATGGGAGGTGTAAGCAGGATGTTAGTAAAAAAATGTTATCTAGTGTGGGGCCAGAATCAATGAGAATACTCTATTTCCTAAAACTCTCACCACATTCCTCCAGAGCTTCCAAATGTGGGGCTAGAATGAATGAGAATTGAGTATTTGGTTTCAATTATTATATATAAGGATGTGATTAAGTCAACTTTACCTATGAATTAAAAATTTTAATTAACTAATCTGACCTTGTCAACAACAAGTTATTAGCTTCAAGTTATTTAGTTTAGTTAGTGTAATGGAATACCGATATCAAACTTAAAACATAAAGTCATTAGGTAGTTTGATGTTTTTAACTTCAAGCTATTTGGTTTGATGTTTTACTATCTTTTGTATCGATCATGACATTAATATTAGCTGAACTATTCATTAACATATGTTATCATCATTTGGTTTCATATGAAAATCAAACCTAATTAAAAAGCAAAAAATCTACCAAAATAACCGTTGATTATTGCAAAAAAAAAACATTATAAAGATATTTTTTGAACATAAACACTACTACTACAAAGAGTTAAAAAAATTAAGTTATTTCAGACTTTAAATTAATTTGAGAAACTTAATCACCTAATGCTTTTAGGTTAGTTTTGGGTAGTAAAATGTCTAATATTTTCATAGATGTGACGAGAATTTGAAATGTGATTATCCAGTCAAATTGAATTCTGATCGATTAATCTTATTTGTGAATTCTAGTTTTACCGAAAAAACTAACTCCAATCTCTAGTGATAACACCACATAGCTACTATTCTAGTCTCGTTATTAAGTGTTGCGTATGCGGCAAGATGACTTATGATTGGTATCTATTTGGTAGATGTTTGTACTTTTTTGTAGACATAAATTTGACATATGTTGTGGTAGTCATTTATGTACGTGTATATCCCCTCTATTTTTAGGCATTTAAATCTCAGATAACATTTTGAATAAGTTAGAAATCAAGACCCAGTGCGTGGATAATCTTTTTAATAAATATAAGTATACCGATAAGATTAGTTAAAAATAATTTTCTTGACATCCCGTAAAAATCATCTTCGTGGTTATTGATTGGTTACTCATTGTAGAAACCGATACTAACTTCATGGCAAACTACACAAAAATATTGTATTGCACGAAATTGGATGAAGAAATATCTATATTTTGATTATCGGTTGATGTGTACTGTTTCATATTTAACAAATTCATCAAGTATGGTTAGAGCTTTAACTTTTTCTGGTTCTGCTCACTTTTATGCAACATACACGAACAACGTTGTTACACTATTATCATCAAAATCATTATTCAACTTTCATAAAAATATATCCACCTGATATGTATTATGAAGTGCATATTAAGAGCGCATTGTCAATAAATAAAAAAACTATAAGGTCCACTGCAAATTGTACTAAGCTTTCGGCCGATCTAATACTAATTACTTAATCTACTAATCTATTGTATTGTTTTTCCTAAGATATATATCCAATGAGGATTCAATACCTACACTTCAAACATGTTAAATTACATGGAAAAACAACTGAACAACACATCTTTGCATAGTGTATATGTTTTATTTAATATGTATGAACGATTGACATGTACAATACTAACCAAGAGCTAAGGCGGATTGCAAAAAGTTAATTATATGCCAAATTTTTGGCAGAATGTTCACTTCATTGAACTGCACACTCTCATCGAAATGAATGCATGTTTTAACTCTATCATATAAATGTGCAAAATGTTTTGAATTGAATCGCTAATTGCACAGTCGCTAATTGTGTATCGGATTGTGCTTATTATATTTTTTCAAAAGGAGGGGATACCAAGGTACACAACCAATTTTTATTCACAAACCTAATAGAAATTAACCCTCGTACAATCACGGGAATTGTGTCACAAGGTCAAACTAGCTAGTGTTAGAGCATTGCTTGGTCAAACCTACTAGTATTGGTATGTCAAGCTAGTTGTCAGTTTTAGATGTCAACACACAATTCTCGATTTAGCTTACTAGAGTTTAGATTTCGAAATTGGGAATTAGACGAAGTAGTTGAGACCTTGAAGACGAAGACAAAGTTTACCAAGAAGACATCGTATATTCTTCATCGGCAAAAAGTTAGTAGGAGTTGTGACATTATATGGAATTTCTTCTATTCTACTTATATTATCTTTCGAAATAGTCGGCTACTTTAGTAGTAACTATAACATATTTGAAAAGGAGAGGATACCGAGATACACAACCAACTTTTGAATTTGTGAACCTAGTTGATTAGGTTACTTGAACAATCTCACAAATTAATATTCAAGCAACAACCCGAGTACAGTTCTTTGTTCAATAACCGAATCCTAACAAGAACAAGTTCTCGTAGATCTCAATAAAGAAGGATTGACTCAAGGGTTAGAATCAACAAACTTGCGATACTTTAATTATATAGATCAGAGGCAATATAATGAGGAATATAAAAGTAAAGCAAGTCACCAGAAGTTTTGTTAACGAGGAAACCGCAACCAGCAGAAAACCCCCGGGACCTAGTCCAGATTTGAACACACACAGTATTAAGCAAATACAGACGCTAGCCTACTCTCAGACTTCGGATTGGAATGTATCGAGACTGAATTAACCCTCCAAGAAACTCAGCTACCGTTGTGCTCCTACGTATCTTGACTCCCGTAGAAGCCTACGCACTTGATTCCCCTAGATGACGTCCTTTACAGTCCTAGGAGTTGCTCTACTTCCCTTCGTAAAGACTAGCGCTACCCTGCCTCTAATAGGACGCCTGGTTGTACTCGATTTGTCTTTCAACAAAGAATACGATATGTGATTTCCTTTAGAATTAAAGTCAAGGTTAATGAAAATCGATTTACTGAGCATGGCTTATTGATCTAGCGTAAACAGTTTTACCTCGTAATGTGTGACAAACTTAGTATTAACCATAGTTCATGAATTGCATTATGGAGCTTCTATGACTTAAACACCAAGTGCACCCTTACGAAGCTTCTGTCAAATCTTTGGTCCCTTTTGATTGAATTGACCGCAACAAATCAATCGACCTAAGATACATGATCAAGAATATTAACTCCGACCTGTGCTTCACGATCCTCAAGTGAAGTCTTAATAGTCGTAATCCAAGAAAAGGACTTCGGGATGACGACCAACCTTTTATGCAAGGATACACAGATGTGTATAAGATTGGTTTGTATCTTGCAAATGGTCATCTATTTATATTGATCGTTAAGAGAGGCTTTACTTTAAAGTTAAACAACCTTGAGTACAGCTCAAACAAGTTTTCGAACTTAGAAAAGTCCATAGGCTTGAATTAAGGTCCAACTCAATCTTCTTCTAACCCGTTGGTTAAAAACCTAAAAGATGTGAGAAGACTCGCCTTGATCAAATCGAAGGATAGTCATGGCTAAGAAAGTAGACCATGCTATAGAGTCCATGTAAGTATATGCGAAGGGTAAAGACCATTGTGGACAAGAGCTCCATGGGCCTTAATGTAAACTAGTTCGAGAATCCACTCACAAAAACACAAAAACCTCTATTTAGAAGTTTTTTTATCCATGGCTTATATGAACGGGTTCATGTGCAGTTTCTCAGAGTTCAGGAGTTTCTGAACTCGTATATGAACGCGTTCATGAAAAATTGCTGAGTTCAGGAATTTCCCTTCCAGCATATGAACGCGTACGCTGTTCAGGTGTAATTCAAGAACTAGCTCTATTTGCACATTCTACTTGTGCATTGATCACTTAATGATCTAAATGCTAAGAGAACTAGTCTTTGATCCTTCGATATCACTATAAACAATATCATAGACTATGTTATTGATAGAATGGTAAATACGAAACCAAAAGGAAAACCTTTCTAACCTTTCGATGAGAACGATGAATATATCAAGTGTGTAAGCTCCGGTCTTCATCTTCAATGGCCTTCGTCTCGAATAAAAAACCTATCGTAGTCCAAAATGATATTGTAGACTTAATCAAAGATTGAGTTTTCGTCAACTAAACTCGAAAACTGACTTGAGATAGCAACTTCAGTGGGTTCAACCGAGATATGGTCCAACAATATCCCCCTTTGTCAATTTAGTAACAAAACCAATCTTACATATGGATTCAAAAAGTGAAATCTTTAGCCCTAACCATAATGTAAACTTGATCTCTTGTAATCTTCAACGTCTTCAGATATGATCGTGTGTTGCTGCAAGTGCAGATTATAAGGGTAGATAACAACTCAAAGGTCACCACACACCTTGGTTCTAGAAGGACATAGTACAACAAGAGTTGATATACAATACTTGTAAGAATATTGCACCGATGCTTAAAGATACTACACAATATGATATGTTCTCCCCCTTAATCAATACACTAACTTTCACTTTAGACATGACTAAGCACATGAACTCCCCTAATGCCGAAAATATCTCTCTTTTGTATGACATATGTTGTAGTAGTTATAAGATTTCTCCCCCTGAAACTACTAAGATTTCTCCCCCTTTTTGTCATAAAAATTAGACAAAAGACAAATAAAATAGGTATCCTCGTAAAATAGCGTAAGACTAATGTAGACAAAGGTAAACATGCCTGATTCGAGAGATTAAAGGCGCAATTCTCTCGCAGATTCCACAGCCGCACTCCCCAATAATATATTACCATGAAGCACAAGTTCAAAAGAACTCTCCCCCATTTTGTATCATTCCCTAAAGAACAACACGACGACCTTCCCAAGTAAGGATTTTGTTTAGAAACTTGGGTTCTAGTACAATTTGCTTTTATGTTTTTCTTCCCTAGCCAGTTACGAACGTACGAATCCAAGGCTTAATCGTCCATATTCTCATAGAGTTACGGAAAACCATCACCTGAGAAAACATAGGGTTCCCTTCTTAGCGCGCTACGACTAAGAATTAAAAGTACAACATTTTATTCAACGGAGTCCAAAATTGTAGCTTACGAGGGACCTCCTTATCAAAATCGTCTCCTCTTAGCCATAAGAGCCACAAGCATGGATTTTGATAATTCTTCGAAAATTGCTTTACCCGAAAGGGTGATATGGCTATAAAAAAGAATTTACGACGGGTTGCAATACATTCACAAGGGTAATCAATTAATATTTAAGTATTGCAATCATCAATCAAGATTTTAAATAAATAAACTCTATTAATTTATGAAAGAAAAATATCTTTAAAAAGTAGCATTTATAAGAGAAAATATAATTGCTATATAGCATAATTGTTTACCTAACCCATAGGAATAAGATCTAAAAAAAATCTTGTTAATCCCTCTGAGTCACTTACATTATACGTGGCTCTAGTATCGGCCATTTGTTGCTCAAGACCCATATGATTACCAATCAATTCTACTTGCTTTTGAATGCAAAAGACATTCCACTTCAATTCCGTTGTCCCTCGAGAATTTGACGAAGAAGATCATTGGCACAAGCGTCTTGAACCATGGATGCCGAGGAAGAATCTTGAGAGTGTTTCTTGATGTTAGTTTCAATCTTTAGAACAAAAGTGTTCGTAAGAGGTTTTGGCTTACCCAACTATCATCAAGAGGTCCTTCATGATAAAACTTACAAATTCTAGAAATTAAACAAGGGAAGCCAAGACACTTGTTCAACGATGTCATATCTATTATTAGGAGTAGAATCATTCCACATATGTCTATGGTACCCTTGTTTCGGTAAACCCTTGATTCCAAAAAGCATGAGTACAAGTGGAAGGATAAATGTTAGCAATACCAATCTTACCAAAGACTTTTAAGGATATATACAAATCCTTTGTGGGAAAGCAGTTAGTATCCCATTCAACAACCTTTTGAACAAGCGAGGATATGTCTTCCATTGTAAGACGGTCTTGTTCATATGCGGGTACACGAACGGTTCCCGTGGGTAAGTTGGTAATAGTTTCAAAAACACGACGATCAACACTTATGATGGTTTCACCTATGCGGGTTTTGAGTTCCCAAGTGTATGGATTGATGTCATGAATATTGGCATAGAGTAATTTCACCAATTTCTCATTACCACTTCCTAGACCATCAAAAATATTCCCCCAATTGTATGAGTTCATGAATTTTGTGAAATTCTTCACATGAGGTCTTCACATATTTTCTCTCCATAATGATTTTTCTTGAAGAGATTTCATGATACTTATTGCAACATTCTTCGTCATAGAAATAAAATCCTACCCTAGAATCATAGAAGTATGGAGATTTTCCTTTCTTTCCTTTTGAGTAATTCTTCGTAAATCTAGACATGATGAAAAATAGAGAGTTTGCAAGAAATGATCACTTACTTGAGAACAAAGGACTTTCTTGACAATCCAATTCTTCCCAAAATTGTAGGATGATCAAAAACACTTGTGAGTTCTGAAACCTAGGGTTTGGTTCGGGAATTGAAAAAAAAGGGGTACCGAAATACTACCAACTTTTCGCTTGGGCTCGTGAGTCTTATGGTCATATTTGGACTATCTCAAAAATCAATATCCAGATCTGTTTAACCTGAGTTTCGATCACAAGTGATCAGTCCGACGTAAGACAGAGTCTTGGTAAATCCTTTGAATGGATTGGGGACAACAATCAGGTTAACAATAACGTACTTCTTGTGTTTGCTTTAATTATATAATCAGAGAATATAGTGCGGAAAGTAAAGCACACAAGACACCAGAGATATTTTTAACGAGGAAACTTCGACCTGTAGAAAAACCTCGAGACTTCGTCCAGATTGAACACCGCACAATACAAACTGTCTACAAACACTAGCCTACTATAAGTTTTCGGTCTAGGATGTAGCAGAGGCCAATTCTAGCCCTCCAAGCGAACTGGATACTGTCGCACTCCTTACGTCTCTAGATCCCCCACAGATCGCCACACACTTGATTCCCCTAGCTGACGTCCTTTACAGGCCTAGGAGTTGCTTTAACCGCTGTTAAAGGCTTGTATTAATAATTCCGGCTTTGCAACATCAATTATCAATTGTATGTTTGAATTGTCCTCTATCAGTTTGACATACACAAATTGACTTCCTTCAGATTGCTCCAGGTCATACAGAAATCTACTTACAAGCGGGGGCTGACAAGTAAACCGATTAAACTATGCCCAACTTGTCTCTACCTCAGTTGTAAAAAGAATCAATTAAGAAACTCATACAACTGGAGCTAACTAGGTATTACAACACCGAGTGCAGCCGTGCGTTGCTTCCTTTCAACCCTGTATGTAACGTATCAGTTCTTGAATGGCCTTATTGCAGAAGAGAAGGACCGTAGAATAGACAAGAACGTGATCAGGTTACCAAGGTTACAGGTTAATCCGATTTCAACCACTAAGGTCTCAATCTCCTACCTGTGCTTCCCAACTCTCAAGAGAAGTCTTTATAATCGTTAGGTAAATCTCACAGAGGAATTGCTACCTGATAGAGGATGACTATACCACAACAAGCTTTCACATAAGTGAAAAGAGTTTACGATCAATTCCACAGAGAAACTTCACGTATGCTTGATGCTTGTGGTTTTTCGTCCTGAAACCCTCTATTTATAGCACTCAATAAGATAGGTTGCTTAGGAATAAAGCAACTAATTACTTGTTCCACAAGTTTAGCAAGTGCCCGTGTAAAACGAACCCGTTACTTGACTTGCACACAAAGTAACCTAGATTTATCTCAATTAGAAATCTTTATCATTTATCTGCCAAGTGTTTTGTTAGCTCACAAACACTTCAAGATTGATATTCAACAGACTAGAGATAATCTTTATCTTATTGACACATTGAGAATCATTAGATGGACCACAGAAGATATTTTCGTAATAACCAAGTCCAACTAAGTGATAAAGGAGTCAAAGTTTAACCCGTGTGAAATTCCAGAGAATATCCACGTGGGTCCTTCTGAATTATGGCCAAATGTCATGTACCTGCTGGTACAGACAAGATTGGATTTGAGTAACCTCTCAATCCTCACGGATCAAGCCTACTGGTTCAGTGATGAACACAGCTAAATCGTAAAACGAATCAATTAGATTAAGAATTCCGATGAGTTTCAATTACATAACTGGAGCTTATATAGCTAAGTCTCCCTGACTCGATCGTACGGCTACTATGCCAACACTTGGCTAAATCTAACCATCTCTTAGAATAGATTATTACACCCATCACTATACTTAGGGCTAACTGACAGACACTCGTTATGGGCACCACTTCCCTTACCCAAGTACGTGACATTCCCTCCCCCTTGAAAACATCCTTGTCCTCAAGGATGGAAAATAACGAGTAAACACATCTAAGCAAACACAGCCGAATAAGAAATGTGAGATCACTGAGATGCGGCTTTAAAAACAAAGGCCCAATGACCGAGCTAGTCCGTTGCACAAATAAGTTTCTGAAATGCAGAAGCCCAATAACGCCAAAGCCCAGTGAGTGGTAGACAGAAAAGGAAGCATCACCTGCCACAACTGACTGTTGCAAATTCTTGTTGTAGCTTCTCCCTTTAATTCGATCAGTAACCTTGACTACAGTTTGATTATTTCCCATAGGCAAACATCTACCGTGACTGTCATACCCAGCTGCTAACAGAGTAACTGATAACAACTTCCTATTAGGGCCTAGATGACCACAGTTCATTACTTGACGGTGCCGCACCTCATTTCTTCTTCTTCTGCAGACAACTAACAAAAACAACACCTTGGAAATAGCAAACACCATTAGTAGGGTACATAAGCTACACACAGTTGAACTGACTATATCCAACAAGTCCATCAAAATGCTTGGAATTCCTATACCAGAAACTCTGACTGTAGTGTCAAATTTCCCACTGTGTGTGACAATTTGGACTGCTGCCAGTTGCCTTAGAACCATAAGGTCAAGTAACTGAAGATTTCCATCATACCAGGTGGTGATCAAGCTCATAAAAGAGGTAAAACATATAAAAATCCAGCTGGTACGTCCCACACCACCGAATACAGATGAGAACATCTGAATTTCCACCTTAGAAAACCCTTGAACTTTGATACTATCTGAACATTTGTAACAGTGGAAGGCCATAATTCTGGAGAAAAAAACTGAATGGAAAACCACACATTACCATCGCACCTTCTCATACTCACGAAATTAGATGAACACCATTTGAATTTCCATCTCAGAAAGTCCATCCACATCAGCACAACGGTAATCTGACTCGCCCTGTACATGACTTTAAGTCTCAGTATTCCTTTGTAACAGTCCCACTTAATATAACCTCCAGTTGGCAGAGATAGCACACAGTTTGAAATCCCTGGAGAAAAGAAATCCCATAACAGTTTTCTAACAAGAAATCCATCTTCTTCAAAAACAGTTGAACTAGATAACTCGAGGAACTTGGCAAAACTACAAAAACCGTTAGAAAATCCCGGTGGTACAGAAATACTGCCGAGAGATGGATATAAGAAAAACAATCCAGCACTAGAAACTCTAGTTGTGGTGCTACAGTAAGAACTCAGTTGACACTTGCGAGTTGCTCCAATTTGCTGGTAAACTTTAGAGTCACATAGTCTGTACTGAATACAGCTCTTGAAATCCGCAGAACCCAATGTAACCAAGAGGTAATGTTGAGGCAAAAGAAGAATGTATATACTCATCACTTGATTGCTAATAGAAATAAGATACCGAGTAAGGCAGGGCATGTGCAAATAAATCCCATATTGCTGAAATTCCATTAGACTACCACAAACCTTGGGTGTAAGCAAGGGAAAATGCAAGAAAAATTTTACCTCGAAGAGAAGAAAATGATTGCTCACCCAGGTAACTGGGACAAAGAGCATCAAGGGAGATGCACACTTTCTCAAAACAACTGTCAGCACCTCTTCGTCATATATATCCACAGTAATCTTGATCAAGTACTTTGGCCTGCGAAAAACCACCAGCCATGGACAACAACAAGCTTCCCTCCAAAAACTATGTGATACATTGCCAAGTCCATGTTCACCACCACGACCCAGCGGCCATTTATAATAGAGGACAACACCAGCAGTAGGTAAATAATGACAATGCTGTGTAATCTTTTCAGACATAATATGACTACCACAGAACACCCGTGTAGGCAATGGAGAGTGCCAGGAGAAACCAACTCCTATATTTGCAAAACAACTTCTTGAAAAGGTAAACATGATTGTGGGAGTAAGGTCTTGGTACCCAGATAATTCAAAAGTTATTTGGAAGATCTCAGTCACCGCATTTGCGAATGCTAACATGACCACTTCAGAAAGATAAGGGCAAACGCCACCATCATCCACTCTCCACACCAGCCAATCAGATCCTTCACTCAACAACTTTGGGACATTTTCCTTCAGCAACATTGTACCCCACACTTTTGTGTGTCTTCCCAGTTCTAACCAACCATGTCCACAAGAATAACCAATTTCTACTTCTTGCTGATGGTTTGACAAGCAGTTTAGTGTCATCGCCAATGTAATCATTCTTAAAATTTGACTTGTCATATCTCTTTCCTCTATCGAATAAAGAACAAATAAAAATGAAATAAAGATAAAAATGAACATCACCATATAAGTTCTTCCCAATACTATCAAGCAATTTACCCAACAATATCCATTTAAGCTCCTCCAAAGATACTTGTAACCCCTTCTCATTTCCATATCCAACTCTAGAAGTTAACTGAATACACAATTTACCCAAAAAAATTGTACACCTCCCTCTATCGAATATCGAACGAGTATAGTCACAATGAAAATTAGAACAAATATCACCAAGCATTTTATCAAACAGTTCCCCCTCAACAAAAAATTCCACATCCTTTCTACATAGAACTCTTATCGAATGTATAGATGGAAAACCCATTAGGTACCCCAAGCTAGAAATTAACATAAGAATAGATTTCTCAAAAGAAAAAGACGTTGTTATAATTTCATCTTTACCTGGATCGAATATCGAACGAGCTGTACCAAGCTGAAAATAACCATTACCCATACAGCAAAACTTGTTGTGAAGAGAAAATAATAACTCCTTCAACCAATCATCAGAGTATTTCACTTCAGAAAAAAAAATTGACGAAAAATTCCATGTTAGAATCATTTACCTCGCCAATTTCAACTAGATTTGATTCTTGTAAACTTTCTCCATCACCACCATCAGATAAATTCTTCTCTTCTTCAAAGAAAAATGAGGGAATTAATTCATAGGTAGGAATCTCTTCTTTAACTTTGACAGGACGTTTTTGAGCTATACCAAAATGTCTTAGATTATAAAGCTCAACCCAATTCTCCTCTGCCTTTGCTAGCAATTTTGACCACCTGCGGAAGCAAGAATTTCGATCTGGAGAGTCAGAAACACGCCAATTCTCATACCACCTTCTGCAAGTATCCAAATCTTCCCATGCTAATCTTAACAATTTCCTTATTGGTACCAATTTTCCCTTCAATTGTACCCATTTTTCTTCCTGTAAATCCATTTCACCGGTTCCCATGGAAAGAACGGCTCTGGATACCAATTGTCATGTACCTGCTGGTACAGACAAGATTGGATTTGAGTAACCTCTCAATCCTCACGGATCAAGCCTACTGGTTCAGTGATGAACACAGCTAAATCGTAAAACGAATCAATTAGATTAAGAATTCCGATGAGTTTCAATTACATAACTGGAGCTTATATAGCTAAGTCTCCCTGACTCGATCGTACGGCTACTATACCAACACTTGGCTAAATCTAACCATCTCTTAGAATAGATTATTACACCCATCACTATACTTAGGGCTAACTGACAGACACTCGTTATGGGCACCACTTCCCTTACCCAAGTACATGACACCAAATACATCGAATTTGTGGTTCACGTACATGTACGTGTACAAATTGATGTTTTGGATCAGGAGAAATTTCCGGAGTCACTGTTCACGAACAGGTTCGGGAACCGTCGTTACTCATAATTAGGGTTTAACTGGATCCGCTGGAAGTTCTGGGTTGGGCCAGTACTTAGACATGTTATACGCCCTCATCTATAATCCACTTGACTCATGCTCAAGTGTACTCCTTTAGATTCACCCATATCCTACAAGTGATTTGCAAGCAAACCATTGCTATGGAAAGATGGTATCGAATCTATCTCATGCATTCTTGTAACCTTAGTATTCGTGGGACAAATACCAACATAACACATGGTTATGTAGACAAGAATACGATCTCAATCGCTATTAGTATCTATACTAAAGTAGCCGACTATTTCGAAAGATAGAATAAGTAGAATAGAAGAATTTCCATAAAATTCATAACTCCTATTAACCTTTTGTCGATGAAGAATAATTGATGTCTTCTTTGTCTTCACAGTCTTCGTCTTCAAGGTCTCTACTACTTTGTCTATATCCCAATTCCGAAATCTAAACTCTAGTAGGCTAAATCAAGATTGTGTTTTGACACCTAAAATTGACAACTAGCTTGACATACCAACGCTAGTGGATTTGACCGTACAATGCCCTAACAATCTCCCCCTTTGTCAACATATGGATTCAAAAGATATACAATTAAGTATTAACCAGATGTATCTTGATTTCTTGAATTCTCCAACTTCTCCCTTGAGTCTTGATGTGTTCGTTTAACTCTTGTTGATGAATTCGTAGACAACACCTACAACATATCCCTCTCAAACAACCACAAAGGTACGCTCAAGCTTACATGGGTTAATATGCTAATCCCACAAGTTGTTTGTGCAAAGAGTAAGAATCTGAGCAAACTTTAAAGTCCGTGTATCAAAACTTTTAAAGTGATTCTACTCATATCTGATACGAAGCTTCTTCTTAACTTAATTACTCCCCCTTACTTGATACTTTGAAAAAGTACAACAAGTAAGCACATGATGTTTTCCCCCTATCGTTATGAGCCACAAGAACAAGAGCCATATGTATTCTCCCCCTATTTGTCACAAATATATGACAAAGTAGTTTGAGACTAGGGTTTCAAACCTATAGAGATAGGTCAAGTTAAGTACTCGCATATCAGTTTAAGATGACATAACTAGGAAATCAGAACGAAGATTTCGAAGTTGATTCATCTTTGGAGAAATATAGACACACTTTTCTCCTAATATTCCACATGCTCCCCAAAAATATTTGTTGTTAAGCGCAAGCTCAGTTAAGAACTCTCCCCTATGTGGTGTTATTCAATAAAGAACAACATACAAAGCCTAACTTGGACAAAAAATTTAATGTATCCAGTTTTCCTTTGGTTATAGTCTCTTTTCCTTAGCCAGATTCTTGGAAAAGAGTGTATGATTCCGAGTTTGTGTAGTCCCACAGTCTTTACATCTCAAAGCCTGTCATACATCATTTTGGTAGCACCTGTATATAAATAAATCGTAATTGTAATCATAATCATAATCGTTATCAACCCGAGGTACATTTTTAAAGGTTTTCAGAGCGAAGAATATATAAGTACATGTCAGAGTGAAATGTGAAAACATATTCTGATTTCATCTCCAATGGAGAACCCTACGAGTTAACATCCAAACTTCAAAACTTTATAAATCAGTGGTCAAGATACTCTTTTGTGAAGTGGTTATGTTGGATTACTGCTATACGAATAGATAAATTTGCTTTGTTGACTTATGTATAAGCTTAGATGGTATGAAATCCAGCTGCACCGTAGGCATCTAGGGAGTGACCCGTCCCTACTGCATTCGGCTTTTCAAATGTAAGCTTCGCTTAGAACGCATGAATCAATTTCAGTATTAAAACATGGGTTCACCCTTTCCTATTGGTACTTATTATATAGATGTTAGTTCCAACTCTCTGCATTATAAAAAGTTGGAGATGATAGGAAAATGCAAGGCGACTTTCAGCAATTTTAAGCCTTACGTTTCAATGCTCATTGCCATTCACACATAAGTACGCCATAAATTTGAACCTTGCTCGAAACTCAAGATTTTCCACCAGCTGGGGTATACCAAGTAATGAAGGATATATCTTTGAGATGATGTGGATAATGAGATGAGGAGATTAAAGCTAGAGCAACAACAATAGAAGGTAGTTTTCTTTGGCTTCTTGAGGTCGTTAATTTATCATATAGTCCAACTTAGATGGGATTTCACTATAGAAGCAACAGAGCTTCACCGCTGGAAAATGGAAGAGCAACAGAGGTTGGAGGATGGGTGCCGAAGAAGCAGCCAGAGTTGTTAGAGAAAAATCAAAATGCAAGTCAGCAATTGAGTCTGCTCAAGCATCTCAAAGGGCTGCAGAGTTTGAGGCACAGAAAGAGTTAGTGCAAAAATGAAAGAACTAGCAGAAGCTGAGGAAAAGAAGCTCGAAAGATTGGAGGATGAGGTTATGGACCTGTCTTCAAAGGTTATGTACCTGTCTCTTATTGTTTGAGGAATGTAGCAGGAGGTCGTATAACTACGTCGGACGGCACAGAAGTAATCATAACGTCCAGAAGAAAGCTCGACATCAACGATGTTTTCCTTCCCTTTCGTGTCTTTCATACATGACCATAGTGTACTGTAAGACATTGACAAGACCATAGTACTGAAAGACACACGATTCTCTATTTTTATCACGGCCTTTTACCTTTTCCTCTCCTGTATTGGTGATTTGGTGTTATTACAATCATACCCAATATTCTAAGAAAATTTCGGAAACCGTAATTAGTAGCTGTGTATTTTTGGATAGATAGACCTTTAATTTGGCCGGTCGATACAATTACATGGAACACCATCGTAGTGCTATAAGTTGGAAATATCATTGGATGCATGGCTACTAACTTACATTATTGTAAGGAAAAGCAAATTAATGCATATACAAAAAAAAAATGTAAGCCTTCGGTAACTCAACTGAAGAAATAGTTTAGCATGCGATTTGAATGGTTACATGATTGTATAATGGCCTTTCAAACAAATGGTAATATACTCAATGAAGATGGACAACCATTATATACTCATAACGATATCCAAACAAAACAAAGGTATACATTCGAAGTGCTGATGTTAGCATCTTTGCAAATAGGTGAAACAATACAAATTACAACGATTTTTAGCAGGAAAAGTATTTAATACATTGATCGATGATTAGTGAAGGTTTAATGCCCCAGTTTTCACCACTGTGAAATAGCCCGTGCCGTTATGGCACGGGTCACTCCCTAGTTTCATTACATAATCCAATTAAGCATCCATATATTCTAAAAAACAAGATACATAATAATGAAACCAATTTCATTTCACAAGATGTTCAAATTCTTAAAGAAGTCGCAAGTCAGATTCAAGCACCAAATTCAAAACCACTAAAACACCCTCCCATAATCACCAGCACCAATTCCAAAACTTCCACAACTAACAAAAATCCCAAGCACTTAACAACACCCCATTTTACTCATACATCATATGAGAATCTAGCCAATCACTATGCTACCTAATCACTAACAAACATGGAAGGCAAAACCACCAAGAATTACAGCAAGAGCAAGAGATGAAACAAACAAAAGACTAACTAACTAAACCACCGAGATAAAAGGAAGGCAAGACCTATTTATAATTGGACTTTACTGTATTCCTAACAAACATGCAAGCAAGCTATGTAAAATTGTAAATCTCAAAGAAAGAAACTTAAGAACACAGAAATAGACCCGAAAATTGATAAGAAAATAGAGAGATTATTACTTTATTAGTTTATTACCTTCTTCTTCTTGCTTCTTCAGTAAGAACGAGAGTTACCTTCTTCTTTCTTCCTGGTTTCTTCAGTGAGAACTGAGAACCGAGAGCTTTTTTTCTCTAGATCTGGTTGAATGAAATAAATGAGGATAAGATTTTGGAGCATATAGCTCATATGCAACCGGTCCAATATACCCCTAGAAAAATGATTATATTACGGAACCGTTTAGGAACCGATTACCCGGGAGAACCAACGGGTAATACCCGATTAAGAACCGATTTAATCGGGTAATACCCGTCGGGTAATTTTCGGCTAATGGATCTAATGTATGGACCCGGAACCGGAACCGAATCACCCGGTTCCGGTTCGGTTCCGGGTAAACGGGTACCCGTTGACACCCCTACAGAAAGTAAAGCACACAACACACCAGAGATTTTTTTAACGAGGAAATTACGACCTGTAGAAAAACCTCGGGACCTCATCCAGATTGAACACCGCACAGTACAAACTGTCTACAAACACTATCCTACTATAAGTTTTCGGTCAGGGATGTAGCAGAGACCAATTCTAGCCCTCCAAGCAAACTGGCTACTGTCGCACTCCTTACATCTCTAGATCCCCCATTGATCGTCACGCACTTGATTCCCCTAGATGACGTCATTTACAGGCTTAGGAGTTGCTTTAACCGCTGTTAAAGGCTTGTGTTAATAATTCCGGCCTTGCAACCTCAATTATCAACTGTATGTTTGAATTGTCCTCTATCAGTTTGACATACACAAATTGACTTCCTTCGGATTGCTCCAGGTCATATGGAAATCTACTTACAAAGGGGGGCTGACAAAGAAACCGAGTAAACTATGCCCAACTTGTCTCTACCTCAGTTGTAAAAAGAATCACTTAAGAAACTTATACAACTGGAGCTAACTAAGTCTTAGTGCAGCCGTGCGTTGCTTCCTTTCAACCCTGTATGTAACGTATCAGTTCTTGAATGGCCTTATTGCAGAAGAGAAGGACCGTATAATAGACAAGAACATAATCAGGTTACCAAGGTTACAGGTTAATCCGATTTCAACCACTAAGGTCTCAATCTCCTACCTGTGCTTCCCAACTCTCAAGAGAAGTCTTTATAGTCGTTAGGTAAATCTCACAGAGGAACTGCCACCTAATAGAGGATGACTATACTACAACAAGCTTTCACATAAGTGAAAAGAGTTCACGATCAATTCCACAGAGAAGCTTCACGTATGCTTGTGGTTTTTCGTCCTGAAACCCTCTATTTATAGCACTCAATAAGATAGGTTGCTTAGGAATAAAGCAACTAATTACTTGTTCCACAAGTTTAGCAAGTGCCCGTGTAAAACGAACCCGTTACTTGACTTGCACACAAAGTAACCTAGATTTATCTCAATTAGAAATATTTATCATTTATCTGCCAAGTGTTTTGTTAGCTCACAAACACTTCAAGATTGATATTCAACAGACTAGAGATAATCTTTATCTTATTGACACATTGAGAATCATTAGATGGACCACAGAAGATATTTTCGTAATAACCAAGTCCAACTAAGTGATAAAGGAGTCAAAGTTTAACCCGTGTGAAATTCCAGAGAATATCCACGTGGGTCCTTCTGAATTATGGCCAAATGTCATGTACCTGCTGGTACAGACAAGATTGGATTTGAGTAACCTCTCAATCCTCACGGATCAAGCCTACTGGTTCAGTGATGAACACAGCTAAATCGTAAAACGAATCAATTAGATTAAGAATTCCGATGAGTTTCAATTACATAACTGGAGCTTATATAGCTAAGTCTCCCTGACTCGATCGTACGGCTACTATGCCAACACTTGGCTAAATCTAACCATCTCTTAGAATAGATTATTACAC
>JAJJMA010190592.1:0-11717 GCA_023529015.1 Papaver nudicaule | reverse complement strand
GCTTACTGGTTAATGGTCATACAAATCCATTGATGATTGATTCACCTTAGCAGTGCATCGGAGAAGAACATAGTAACAATCATTATTTACTACAAAATATATCAAGTTACAAAAATCAAGGGTCGTGTATAGGTTCTATACGGATCAGAAAGTTCTTTGCTAGAAATAACTTTCTTATTGCAAGAATTCTAATACCTATTTCAAGTGATGCATATTTCCGATCTTATCCTGATGCGACTCTGGCGATCAGCTAGGCATTTTTTTTTTTCTGTTTCGTTGATAATAATCAAGTAATGCGTGGAAGTCTGCAATTCACGTACTAGAACCATAATTTATCGATTGATGATTTGGGTTTCGTTTCTAGCCTACCCCAACTTGTTTGGGACTAAAGGCTTGTTGTTGTCGATAATAATAATCAAGTAGGCAATAAGTAGTGTACGGACCAAAGAACTATCTTTCCTTTCTAGTTCTTTCTCATCTACTGAATGGTTGCTGAAACAATCCTGTACCATTTCTTCTTACATGAAAACTTGACGTCTCAACTGTTTGTAATTGGAGTATGTAATGATTTTAAACATTAAAGCTAACTCAGAGTTTCCACTTCAGGGAAAATAGTTTTCGCTGCCCCTTCTCGACCTCTTGTTATGCAGCAAATTGAGGCTTGCCATAATATTGTAGGGATACCTCAGGTAAGCTATTATTTTTCGTTCACATCTCTTCAAAGAGTTTGGATTACTTTCCGAACATCATCACTATCGAATACATGTATGAAAAGATGCTATTTAAACTGATTGCAGGAGTGGACAATTGATATGACAGGTCAGATAAGTCCCCCAAAAAGAGCGTGCTGTTGGAAGGATAAGCGAGTTTTCTTTGTGACTCCGCAAGTGCTCGAAAAAGATATTCAATCTGGTGAGTTGCTGCTGTAGCTTTAATTTCTGTTTTATATCTAGTAAGGTGGATTCTTATTGCTGATTGATTGAAAGAAATATATGGTTATCATAGAATATTGGCATGGCTTTTTGAAAAATGTGTGAAGTTATTTCACCATCCTTCGGCATACCTGAGAAAGTTTCCCTCATGAATAAGCCAATGGTCAATTTTCACTGTAATCTCCCTTGAAGCGTCGGCCTTTTCATAAAGAGTATGTAAATCTTACCTTTCCGTTGTACAATGACAAAAGAACGCCAAGGAACATCTATCCCGTTTTCGAAGCACTCGTTGAACATGAGGATAATTATGATCTTTGCTTGAGGAAAGTTTGTAAATCTTTCACTAGGAGTGCGTATACATAGTACTATAACTTGATACCAGCTAGTAATGCTGTCCGGAGGCATTGTAGTGAATAAGCTGATGCTCATTCTTCTTTGTAATATTCCTCTTGGGGGCAAAAAGGATAATGCATCAGACAAGCCTGTATGGCTAAAGATTATGGTTATCTCAGCAATGGTGGATTTCTTGTTCTGATAGTCGAACACTTATATTTAACCTCAGAAAGTAGGCACCTGTATGGTTTTTGATAGTTAGTTAGCTGTCATGCTCAGGCGTAACTAAGGAAGTTCGGGTGGTGGACAAGTCAATGTACATTTCTTTTAAATGTTTATCTTGGTGAATAATTAGAGTGCTTCGTCAAGCTTGTGCAACCTCTTCCGTCTAATTTTTTTCTTCCTTTCCTTTCTTTCTTCTTTACTTTAGGTACATGTTTGGCAAAAAACATAGTTTGTCTGGTTATTGACGAGGCTCATCGAGCAACAGGGAATTATGCTTACTGTGTTGCGGTTCGCGAGGTTCTTATATAACCTCACTATGTTACGTGTTATTCCATATCATTCCACCTGCATCTGTTGGTTGACGTTTTTTTTTTTAAAGCTTTACAACCTTATCTGTTCTCTGTATGTTCAGTTGATGGCTATACCAGTTCAGTTCAGAATACTGGCTTTAACAGCAACACCAGGATGTGAGTCTCTTCACAAAATTTGTGGTTCTGCACCTGTGCTACTTATAATTACTTGGCTTGGTGATCCTGACGTGTAATGTGATTACACAGCAAAGCAGCAGGCAATTCAAAATGTGATTAATAACTTGCATATTTCAAAGCTTGAGTATCGCAATGATGATCACCCAGATGTCACCCCGCATGTTCACGATCGAAAGCTCGAATTAATAGAGGTACATAGGCAATAGCTTATAGTTTTTTTTTTTCCCTTTTGCTTTTCTTTTTATCATTTTTCTTGTCTCTTTATTTCCTAATAATAACTTTGTGCCTCGAATAATTCCAGGTTCCAATGAGTGATGATGCTATTGAAATAAACAAATTGTTGTTGGAAGCTGTACAACCATTTGTGACCAAGCTTTCTGCATGTGGAATGCTTTATAATAAAGACATCCAAACAGTATGAAACCTCTTATCCCCGGTTTTGGTCTTTATTCAGTTTCTTTGAACTATTCCATGATTTATTTCATAGCATGTTGAAATGAAATATGGCTTTAGAGTTTCACAATGCATATGTGAAAGTGAAACAATTCACGGGGGTGTTTGATGCTTTCTGCTTTTTTAATAGTGGAAGTTTTTTCTTCTGAGGCAGCAGGATAATAGTGATCTTAGACCCAAGGGGTAGCTGAAATAGAAGAAGCCCACTAAACTGTTTCTGTTTCTATTTCTATTTCTTCAATAGCACATTACACATGTTGGGTACTGGAGAAGTCCCGGTACTTGTGATTATTTAGTGTTGTATGATAGCGTACATTGCTCACTATTAATAGGTCTATAGGGAGTAATTACATTCTTCCTAATTATTCAGTTGTGCATTTCAGGAGTTATCAGCAGGTATATGTCTAATAATTGGATTTCTTTATGCAAGCTGTTGATGTCTGTTCCATCAAAGATTGCTAACAAACAAAATAATCTTAATACCCTGAGAGTTTGAGTGAGGAAGAGTGCAACATTGTCCTCGAACAGGGTTCTGTCTTTTGGTACAAAGAATAGACACAACAACCCTCCCACTATTTGGTACAGCGTGTACCAAATACTTGGACCCAAGACCTCTAAAGCCTTTGGGCTTTGACGAAAAGTACACTGAACCCTCTTAATAATAGAGGGTGATGTTACAATACATGAACTGGTAAACAAATGTCTGTCTTTCAGTGGGTCTTACAAGGAATCAGCATACACCCATGAAATCTGTTATGTGATATAGAATCGTATTATTCAGTAACACATTCAATTTGTTATTCAACGATGTCAGATGCCATCCAATATTGGTTTTTCTTTTTTGATACTTACCATATTTTATCTTCCTCTTTGACAGCTGAGCCCATGTCAGTTGCTTAGCTCTAGGGAAAGATTTCGGCAAGCACCTCCGCAAAATGTTCCTCCTGCTAGCTATGGAGACTTGGAAGGATATTTTGCTGTTCTCATTACGCTTTATCACGTAATCAAGTTGCTCTCAAGTCACGGCATAAGACCTGCGTATGAGATGCTGAACGAAAAGGTGCAACAGGGGTAGGTATCTGTGCTGCTCGGTTAGGAACTTTCATAACAATACTATATTAAAGCTGATTCCTTTAAGTTGTTCCATTAGGAATCTCTGTGATTCTGTTTAAGATTAGATGAGTGCACATTTTCAATCTCGAAAATCTAATTTTAATTTTGGGTTTCCAAACTGTGGTATTGGTGTCATGTCTGCCACCTGTGTGATTAAGAATTAGTACGAATGTTTATAAATTCACATTAATTAAAGATTTTTTTTAGAAGACCAGCAAACATGTGCATAAAGTAATTAAGACGATCATGGTTACAGGTTTCTAATCCTTTAAGATTTCCAGGAAGAGCATTGAAAAGTTCAGAGAAACGTGATTCTCTGAGCTTATGTTGATCATTGGCCCTCTGAAGCACACACCATATTCTTGGTAGGATATATTCCTTAGCAATACTACAAGATAATTGTAATTATGTTGAGCATTGCACCTCTGAAGCACACACCATGTTAACTTGTAACTTCTTTGAGTTACAAGTTACAATCAAGTATCAGATTTGTGTGTGGGGGGTGGGGGTGCATGTAGATTGAGTTTGCGTTATCTTTGGTAATCCTGTATACAATGTAAACTTAATTAACTATACTGAAGACAGATGATATAGTTCCCCTAGCAAAAGGTGTTTACAAAGCTTTATTTGATGAACAAGTTACCTCACTATGTTTAGGATTATGTTTCCGAGCTAGTAATAGGCTTTTGAAGTGACTTTTGTGTTTTTTTGTTCTTGCAGGTCTTTCGCTAGGCTTTTGAGTAGAAATGAAGTCATACACAAAATTAAATTATTGATGCAGCGGAATTTGTCTCATGGAGCACCAAATCCGAAGCTGACAAAAATGACTGAAATACTGATGGATCATTTTAGTAAGTGTTATCTCATGCTTATCATGTCTCAATTTGGGAGTTAATTGTTTGAAGTACCTTACAAAGTGCACACAGGCGATTACACACACACACACACACACACTGACCACACACGTCATATACCCAACCTTGTCAATTGTATCATAGTTTCTAAGTTTATTAAATGAGGCAAGTTTGTTTGTTCATTTTGAGAACGTGTCCTAGTCTCGTCGAGGACTCAAAACCAGGCAGTATAATACTTTAATATGCTCTAAACATCTATTAGAAATTCAGTTTATTCGCTGTGTCCTGTTTTTGTTTTTCGTACCTCTCGAGGGTGGATGACTGGGGGGATTAGGTAACTTCGTAAATCAAAACTTTTTTGTTTTCCTTAATAACTAGTGGTTCTAGTGATATGCCTCTTTTTTCCCCTTGATTTTCATACCACAACTATATCGTCATCGTTGTCACCAGCGTGCTTAGGGTCTTAAATACGTTAGTTTTAGGTTGCTAGGAAAGTTGGGTCAAGTTATACTTTGACATTAGGTTTTTGTTCGCGTCTGCTACCTGTTTTATACTTAGAACCTTGTGGTATGCATCTTCTTAGGCCTCGGACATTTGTTGTGTGCCATAACTCAAAGTTTTTGCTGTATAATATGGGTAGTCTTATTGCTGTCGTTGCTTGACCTATTGTTGAAATTGATCTGTTTGGTCTTTTCTTTGTATGGGATCTGTCTTTGCAGAAAAAAAAGATCCAAAGAATTCAAGGGTTATCATTTTCTCTAACTTCAGGGGAAGTGTCAGGTGAAGACAATTTCTTCAAATTTAATAAAGCATGAACTGCCATCAGTGATATCTATGCAATTTTTTTGACATCTCATCGCCTTTGATTTCATTTTTATTCTGTCACCTGCGTCTATTTCATATTTGTGCTTTGTATGAACTTTACTACGACACTACTTCTATGGTTTCTTGGTAGCGATCATTGATATATTATCCAGTGGGTTCAGCAGAAAGAGGCCATAGGGCTGCTAATATATTTCAAAATTTCTAAAACTACAAATATTCACAGCCTTTTAGTTTTACCCCTTAACCCAAACAAACTTGACTGATTTCTATATCTGAAAAATCCAATAAGGACCCGTATCCTAGGTAGCCAGGACAGGGCACACCACTTTCTGAAATGTCATGTCACATGGTGTTCGACACTTGCTGGCATTTAGCGGACGCTTGCACATGATAATGTTAGATATTCTGTCTACAGGCACGCTTGCACATGATAATTCTGATTGGACATAATATATGGTTCAAACTTGAAAATAAATGTCTCACGTGTATATTTTATGCTTTTGAATATAATAGACAATAGACTGTTGCAATTAATTAAAACGAAGCCCTAAATACTGTTGCGATTATTTTTGTATCTTTTAACAGAAACTAGAACAATAGTGCAGTAATAACCATCCCTCGCATACTGCAGGGACATAATGGATTCGTTATCAAATGCCGGGGAATCAGTTAAAGCCACCGAGTTTATTGGTCAAAGCTCAGGTTAATATGCTTTTCTCTATTCTATTTCAGTTTGATCCTTCTCCTCGGTCTATTAAATTCCAGTGGTACATTTTTTATTTTGTTGATGAGGTTCTTTGGTTGATAATCTTTGTTTGTGGGAATTGAGAAATGTGCTTTAGTTTGGTGTAACACTCGCTTTAGTATGTGTCTTCAGTATGTCTAGCAGCAAATTCGATCAATTAATCAGGATTGAGGATTAGTATGATTTGCTACTTGCTTCTTTCACACATTCTCTCTCTCCCTGAGTGTGTATGATTTTTGTTTATTTTTATTCTTCTTTGCCGCAAGGAAAAAGTAGTCCTTTTAATCTTTCATCTGAAGTCAATATTTTACTTTCTCTGACATTTTGAATGGTAAGTGCCTCAAATTTAGTTACTAGTTGATGGGAACAACAGCATGCTGGCAGCTCCTAATACTCAAGTGATTTGCAGGTAAATCTTTGAAAGGCCAGACACAGAAAGAGCAACAGGCTGTCTTGCAGGTAATTGATTATTTGATGTTAAGAACTCCACGTTAAGGCCCCTTTATTAGTAAATTTACAGTTTTCTCCTGCAGAAATTTCGAGCTGGTGGATTTAATGTCATCGTTGCAACATCAATTGGTGAAGAAGGCTTAGATATTATGGAAGTCGATCTTGTTATATGTTTTGATGCCAATATCTCTCCTTTAAGAATGATCCAACGCATGGGAAGGACTGGAAGGAAGAGTGATGGACGAGTTGATATCCTTTTTTTTCTTCCCGTTTTCTTATTTCTTTTCATTCTCCCTTCCTTTTCTCTTTTATCTTTTTGTGTTGTGGGAGGGGTGATGCTATAGGATGAGAAAACTATCGTTAGGGTAAAAGATAAACGAGTGTAATTCCTCTTTTAAAGACATGGGCTTATCTAAGTCGGAGAGAGCCGCTTTAGGATTGAGGTTTACCCTGTTATCCATTTCTTCACAAATGATCTCTAGATTAGTGACGTGAACGAGTTTTCACATTTTCTTTATCGAATTGCTTTTCTACTGAATGATTCCAAATTCATATATCCTTTGTGCTTTTTCAACTATGTTCCTTGACAAGGGTTTACTTGTTTTAGCTTGTAAAGGTGCAGAGCTGAAAGGATACCATAAAAAACAAGCAAACAACAAGGCCTTAAAGAAGCATATGAATAATGGAGGAACGAAAAGCTTTGATTTCCATGCGAGTCCTAGAATGGTAATCACTACAATTTATTATTATTATTATTATTATTATGAAAACCAGGCATTTTATTAGAATAACAAAATAAGAGTTTTTTAGTGAAATATTTGTTCCCCTTACTGCATTAAGCATTTTCGATTATTCTGTCATAGGTTCCACATATATGCAAACCGGAAGTTCAGTTTGTTAAGTTGGCAATTGAACAGTATGTTCCTCGTGGAAGGAAAGTGAATGACGATTCTCTTGATGGATCAAAATTTAGCTTGAAAATGTCGGATGCTGAGATTGAACTAATTTCCAAGTATTTTCGCACCCCAAGGGAAGGCACTTGGAAACCTTCTCTTATCGCTTTCCCACACTTCCAAGTGTTCCCTTCCAGAGTTCATAATGTAATGCACTCATCTAGAACAGGGATGCTGATTGATACTATGCAACAGTTGCAAGGACCTAATGAAGAATTCCTGGTTGAGGTTAGCTTTATTTTGTTTTATTCGATCAGTTTTTTTTCTTTGCACTTGGGTAGGTACTCATTCTGGTTGTAATTTTTTCTGGTTGTAAGGGTGAGACCTCTTCTATCCAATCTTTGGAAGTTGAAGCTATTGAACAGGATGAGAAAATTCAAGAAGGTACACTTGCCATTTCATCTGCAGATTGCTAAATGCCTGAATATATCTTAAGTGTCCTTTTTAGAGATTTCATTTAGTATAAGTGCATAGGGTCATTAGAATTGCAGAGTTTATAAGCATTTCTTGGACAAGAGTTTCCACTGCTGGAGTGCCCTTTTATTATCTTTCTGGGAAGAAACATAGTACGAAGAGAAGTAAAACATTGTTAAAAACTATCGCATATTTACGCATGATGCACATATCAAGGGTTTATATGAAATTCAGGAAAAGGGACTGGTGTAGTAAACAAACCCCGATAGGTCGTAGACATGCTTATAGTTCCTTAAAATTTTTTCTATGTTTGCAGACTGCTAGAGACTAGATATTCTTGGTCTGCCTTTTTGTATGTCGGTTCTTTGCTTTGCATTAGCCGTGTTATGTTTTTTTAAGCATTGTTCTTCCATATACTTCTCTTTATTCACTATGCAATTATATATTGTTTTACCAGATTGAGTCATCTTTCATGGCATTTTACAGATTTGACGAGTTACCCTGGTTTTCCAGAACCACAGCCTGACATAAAAGCAATAAATACTGAGGCATCATCACCTGCGTTGGCTTCAAGTTGTAACGAGAAAAGTGGTTTGCCTTGTCTCACAAGCCAGGATCCGCCTATGCACTGTTTTCTTTACGGTGAAGGCTTTGTATCTGTAGATGCTGCTGGAACGGTCTCAATTTTATCTGTACCAGACCTTCCCTTTATGAAAGCAACTCCACCTTGTAAGAGTGCAACAACAGAAAGTGCCGAGTTACTGAATAAAATAAAGCAAAAGTTGGGACCTTCTAGGCCGTCTCCTGGAGATTATCTGGAGTTCAATACACAGACTAAGCGAATTAAAGTTTCAGCTAGTCCTGATGAGGCAGTAGCAGTGAACAATGAACTTCTGTCTAGCCGTAGAGTGTGCAATTCTGCAGGCGATCAAGAGAACGCAATACATGGGGTTGAGAGAGATATTTTACTGACACCAAGTCCAAAGAGAAATTTCTCAAATTCTGAAGAAATAATTTTTGAGACACCAGGCACTGCAAATAAATATCCAATATTAAAAATTAATGAGCCTTCCAGTGATCTAAGAGACATGGATATGAGCCCTCGGTTAACTGACATGGTTGAGGAAGGCATTGTTCCAGATTCTCCTGTAGGGGAAAGTGGTTATTCATGTTCACCGAAAGAAGAAAAATGTTTAAATGTTGGCCTTAAGCACGGAAGTGGTGGATTGAATCAAAGCTGTAATGCAGAATTACATGGAAACAAAGTCCCTGCTCAGATATTTCACTCTGAAGTACCTTTCAGTTCAGAGGACAGAACTGTACCTCCTTTACTGCATGTATCCCCAGCCAAGTCGCGAAGTGGTCTTCCATCACCATGCTCAAGTTCTGAAGGGATTGAAAAGGTCAAAATACAAGATAGTGCCACCGAAGGAGTTATCCCTAATTTTACTAATGAAACTATTCATACTCCTTTGGTTAAAATGAATTACTGTGGCGATGCAAGAAAATGTGCATCTGAATCTCCCATGAATGAGAATACTCGCACTCCATTGGCTAGCCTATCTAACAGTAATAGCTGTAGTAAAGGCTGGCGCATTAGCTCTGGAGAGTCATCAAATAGTGTTAAGCCAGCACCAAAGTTCAAAAGGCTGCGCAAGTACGGAGATACTAAAGCACAGAGATTTTGTGCAAACCTTGACAGGTCCTTTGCCAGTACCAGAGATGGACTTGTACGAAATAACAAAGGTAATACAATTTCTTGGCGCAGGCTTGCAGCTACCCCAATGCTTGTTTGGCAATGCATTTACATACTCCAATCTTTTTGAACTTGATTGTTTTCAAAAATGCACACTGAATTTTGTTAATCTTATACTGTGGTGACTTGGTTGTGATTGTTATTTCAGATAACTGGAAAAGACATAAACAGATGAACCACTATATTGACGAAGAAGCAGAGTACGGGCATATTTTAGCATTTTTTTAGCTTGATGAAATTTTGAATAAATTTTCTTTCTAATTTCATGTTCAACTAAGTTGTGAAATTGAAAATTTTGAGGTCACTGACTTTCTGGTGGTTGGTTCTTCTCAGGGTGTCTTTGGATGCCCAAGTATCCGATGATGAGGAGGAAGAAGACAAGGACAACGATTCATCGAATAGTTTTATTGATGACAGGATAAATCCCACTATGGCAGCTACTCAAGCAGAAGCTGCCACAATGGACATGATGGCGATATACAGGTTAGGATGTAGTGGAGTTTTCGTCTCTCATTTATTTATTTATCTATTTGATTATGAATGCAATTCTGAAGCTTCTCTCGTGCTAGCATATAGTATTATAGTCCAGTGCAAAAGAATGATAATGATCAATCTTTTGTGGTTAGGTAGATGCAATTAAGCCGAGGTATTTGCACTTTGACATGAAACTGCATTGTAGAGGACACACATATCCTGTTGTTCTCTATTTGAAAGAAATTCTGTTATTTTTTTCTTTCTATATAGATCCTTGCTATGTAGGCCATCCCTTGTTATGAATATGCTTTATACCTGAATTTTTCTTTCCCTTGTCAATCTGAACCTAACTAGAGTAAGTTGTTAACGCTTCTGGTGATTGGTGCTCTTGTTTTGAAAAGTAAATCCATCTAAACTAAGGGGCTCCATTACATCATTAGAAGAAAAAAATGAAAATAGCAGACTCTATTTATTTGACTTTCCTCTGATGTTCCAGTATTCACACAATTGTCATTTTTCGTTACTGTACGTTATGAATTCGAATTGTGAACTGATAGAGATTTCATAATAGGCGTTCGTTGCTCAGTCAACCAACTGACTTCAGTCCTGATGCACCCTCTAGCGGATCTAAAATAATTGAAGTAGGAAGCTCTTCTGGGAAGGTCGTTCATTCTTCACAGACACCTCAAATGGGTTCTGTAAGCGGATGTAGGGTTGAAAATCCTTCTTATCGAAGGGTTCCAGATCCATCCTCCCTATTAAGTCTGCCTCCTGAATGCAGTGAAGGAGCACCAAGAGAAGAAAGCAAAATAGAGTGTAGAAAAAGAAAATTAAGCTTTTGTCAACCCGAGGATGAGAGATATAACGAAGATGTGTTTTTTGATGATAAGTTTTATGAGGGTGTTGATTTTGATGAACTGGAGGCACAGGCTACTAAAATTCTGGGATGCAAGTCAGCATTGTCGCAAGAGAAAAAGAAAAAACAATGGACTGCAAATACATCTACAGAGGAAACTCTTGGATTATTAAACTGTCCATCATTTGATCTGGGGATTTGATTTACTGAGACCATTTCTACGGGTGTAATCTCAAAGATCACTGCGTGGTAGTTTCACAGGGCATCCAAGATGGTGAGGAACAAAGAAGTTTTGAGTCCTAGCCTTTCAGTCAGTGTAAAGTCAGATATTTATTATCCAGATCATCATCTTTGGAGTTGGTATTGTTTTGTATCAACAGTCCCTATTTAAGCTGTAGAAACTAGAAAAAAAATGTATACTACTCTTGCCGATATCCCCTCATATTGTAAAAATCTGCTGATTTGTGCAAGTCCTCGTGCATGCATGATTGTGGATGTCCAAGAGTTCATATTGAACAGAATGTACATAAGCTGTACTTTGTAACTACCTTAATTGTGCAATAAAAAAGTAAATTATTTTCAGCTACAGGGTGAATCATTTCTGTATCCCTTCCTATTTGTTGCTGAAACCGTGCTTGTGTTTTCGAGGTGTTAATATTGATGACAGATATGCTGGCAGGATTGTTCAGAAAATGGTTTGGTAGTTGGCGAGTGTGTAGAAATGCATCAATCATTTAGAATTGTTAATCAACGACTTGTTTGCAGGTAATGCATTCGCTGCGGCTTCTCCTTAACCTGTACCACGGAGAGTTCTGCAGGTTATGTCTCTTTTTTTCTTCGACTTGA
>JAJJMA010190590.1:0-13317 GCA_023529015.1 Papaver nudicaule | reverse complement strand
GAATCAAACCCACAAATTAAAATCAAAATCAGATGAAATCAAATTTTAATCGAAACCCATTTATTGAAACAAGGGAGGACGAGATTCAGAGGGGTTTTCTTGCCGTCTCTATAGCTGGTTCATGTTCTGCTGGTCATGGTGTTTGAGGCTCGAGTTCAAGGTGGTTTGGGGTTCAAATTTCAGCTAAAGAAAAGGGATAGCTGCTGCTTTGCTTTCGGTTTGACTAGATTTGAATGGCTGAACTACGAAAGGGGTTTACTGTATGCTGATTCTTGGGGGTTTTATGAGTTTAGCTGGTGATTTCATCGAGGGGTTTTGAAACTGACAAATGAGTGGAGCTACGGTGCTGGTTTAACAGAACTGAGCAGAGCAATGAAGGGGAGAAATTGAAGCGAGGAAAGCTAAATCGCTTTGACTGGTTTTGACCGGTCAAGCGAGATAGCTTTCCTCGCTCAGGTGAAGCGATATAGCTTTCCTCGCTGAGCGAGATAGCTTCCCTCGCTCCAAGGGTTCCTCCATAGTAAACAGGCGTCCGGGAGGGGCACTGGATTTGCACTGTTGGGATGATTCCTCTCTCATCCATAGTAAACAGCCTAAGAGAGAGCTCATAGAGAGTTTGTTCGGCTCATGGAATGGGTTGCATTCTGAGCTATAGAGATGAGCCTGAATAGGCGACTGCCTTTAATAAGACATGTTTTTCGAGAGTGTTTTGACAATCTTGTCCCTCTCTCATTTTTCACCATCTACAAGCCCTTATTGCCATTATTAGGTCATCTTCTGTGCATAATACAGTTACGTCTGCTGCTTTTGTCATTTCCTTAATAACATTCTGAAAAGCTCTTCAACTACCTCCACTAACTTGTTTGGCATCTAGTAACAATACAAACAACTTAATACTGTCAGGAAGTGCATTTGTCTTGTCTCGCAGATATTCGGCGAATGGGGTCTAAGAGTAAGGGCAATCAGGCTTCGACGAGTAGGCCTCCAAAGTACCCTTTGACGTCTCAGCCATTTGTATTTCCCAGTCGGCACAACACCAGAAGCAGAGCATTACAACCTCCGACTCAGCTCAGCAGTCACCCGCACGGCAATTGGCGGATCTAGATAAGGTTACAGTGGAGAATATCACTCATCTCGAGGAAGCAGAGGCAACTGGTGAAGCAAGAAATTTTGTACAAAGAATTGGTAAAGGGATAGACACAGGAATGGTCGGCGAAAACTAATGACATTGCTGCAACTCGGAAACCTGTCGGCGAACTTAGTAATGCAGTGGGGGCACTTCCAAATGCTGATGGTGAGGTAGCTAATGCAGTATGTGAACCTCCAAATGTTGTTGGAAATACTACTAGTACAATGGGCGTAGTTCCAGCAGTGGTCGGCGACCCAGTAACTACAGTTGGTGCAACTCAGAATGCCAATGTTAATAGTACAGCAGCAGCGCCCGACGTGACTCCAACTCGGCCTATAGTAGTAGGAAATTACACAGGATCTACTAGTGTTACAGAAACCATATTGCAAAAGTTCCTTGAAGTCAGTACTAGACAAGCAGCTCAGATCCAGTTACAGATGCAGTTGCAGATGGAGACAGTCTTGCAGAGTCACAGAGAATTATTAGCAGAGAACAGGAAAATTAGAGCAGGAGCCATGCATCTCATTCGTGCAGTACTCGTAACTCGGAGAAAAGAAAGTCTAGGGTGATAGAGGTTTCTAGCTCGTCGCCGAAACATGGTGAAGGGAGTTAGAAAAGGGAGACATCTAAGAAAAATGAAGAGGGATTTGACGATTCAGGAAAGTTGGACGGATTAAATGAGAATGTCAAAAAGGAAATTCGGCGATTAAAAAGCCAATTGGCAGCGGTGGTGGATTCGCCGAAAGACGTCAAATTAGCGACAACACTTTCAGACGCCAAAAAGACGCCCTTTAAGGACAAAATCACATATGGTCACGTATCTAAGAGGTTTAGCATGACAAAATTCACGTCGACCTTTGATGGAACAAAAGATCCAACTCAGCACTTAAGAAACTATAAGCGAGACTTGGCGGCGTGGGTAAATTCAGATCCAATAATGTGCATGGCATTTCCTGCCACTCTCAAGGGTGAAGCGTTGGCCTGGTTTGATGGATTGGCATAGGATTCGATTGGATCATTCCACAAATTAAAACGAAAATTCTTGTTTACCTATATTCAGAATAATCAAAGTCGCCCAGGCGTGGAAAAATTGTTTAGTATCAAGAGATACCGTCGGAGACATACAGGAGTCTGATTCAAAGATGGAGAAAACTCTGCAGTGAGATAGGAACAGCTGTATCTGATAAAGACAAAATGCGGGCATTCATTAGCTCTATGGAGACATCATCCCCCCATGTATAAAGCTTTATTCTGGGATTCGCCGAATGAGATGAAAGCAATGCGCGATAAGCAAAATGAATGGATGAACTATGAAGAAATTCAAGAAGAAGAAGCTCGCCAGAAGAAAGAGAGAGCGAAGCAGATTCACTCAATCAAGAGTTATTCTCCAGAGGAATAAGAAGAAATAAAGAGAGAATGGTTCAAGGCAGAGCAACAACGATTAGCAAAAATTATATCTTCAGCGATAGTGATTCCAGAGACTTCGCAGAAGCAAGTGCAACACCAGTCTAACGGCGACCACCAGTGGAATTTACATAAGCGAGACAACTATGATGGCAGATATAAACAGGATAACAGAGGTAGAAATGATGGTAGAGGTGGACGTGATAATCGACGACCGGGAAATGGAGATTAGAGGTACAACGACGATAATCGAAAGTTCGGCGAGCGCAGAGGGGTTCAACAAAATTTTCAGAATGCTACTCTTCCAAAGCTCCGTATTTCTTATATTGATGCGTGCGGACAAATTGAAAATTCCAACTGCAGAGACGACATTCGCTATCCTTATAATAGGGGAAATCCCAAGTTTCCGCCAACGAATACTACTTTTTTTTGCTAGTTCCACCAGTTTCATGGCCATGCAACAGAAAACTGTACTGGCGTCCAGCAAGAGGTGCATTGATTCATTCGCCAAGGGAAATTTCAGGAGTTTCTCGAGTTGCCGCCACCACCATCAGTCATGGTACAACCAATTCAGGCTATCCCAACTCCAAATGTGTTTGAAGTGAAAGTGGAGCGAGACCTTATGGAGCTAGATTGCTTTTCCATCGTGCATTCAAAGATTACTAGAGATGAGTTTCATAACAATGTTCTGTCGACGGTGCATAAACGTGATATGTTGGGGAATGAGATTTGTAGTGTTGCCGTCAAGCAGGAACCATTGTTAGATTGGATGGAGGCTCATGTGTGTTTTTCCGCCGAAGATGTACCAGTTGAAGGAAGAAATCATAATGATCCTCTGGTCCTCACAATCCAAATGGGAAAATTTAAACTTACGAGAGTACTCATTGATCCAGGGAGTTCAGTCGATATTCTTTTCAACTCATCCTATGAAGCAATGAAATTAAAAGATCCGGAGATTGAGTCGCTGATACCTTCCAAGTATAATATTTATGGGTTTAATGGGATTGCATCTAAGCCGAAAGAAGAATTACGTTTAAGATTGTTACATGCCCTGAGATGATTTTGGACACTACCTTGTGTGTGGTGGATGTTGATTCGCCGTATGCTGCTATTCTGGGGAGACCATGGTTGCACAGTCTGAAAGGGGTACCCTCTACTTATCATTAGCGCCTAAGGTTTCCAACGCCTGTGGGGGTCACCGAGTATGTTGGGGATCTAGCATTAGCGAAGGCTTGTAATGCGGTGGATATTCAGATGCGCGAAAACAAAAAAACGAGAATAAATGAAAAGAAGAGGCAGGGGAAAGATGCTCTCAAGGATCAAGAGATTGAAGAGTTAATCGCCGACCCATCAAAATACGTCCACTCTGTAAAAGTGGGAGAAGATTCAAAGAAGCCGGTTGCAGCGCCATTATAGCAATTAATGGAACCTTTGCCGATGGGAGAACCTGAGCTACATTTTACAGCGGTAGAACCTACAAGAGATGTAAACATCGGCGAAGAGAATGATCCCAAAATGGTAATGATTGGTACTTTATTGAGCGAGGAAGAATCGGCAAAGTTACATGCATTGCTTAAAGAATACGCTGATGTTTTCGCTTGGGGGATGAACGAAATGTCGGGTATTGACCCAGAATTAACATGTCATAATTTGGATATTGATCCAAAGGTTAAACCCTTCGAACATCGAATAAGAAAATTAGCGTCAGTTTATAAGGAAGCAATTGAAGCTGAGATTGACAAGATGAGGGCATCTGGCGTTATTAGACCAGTGCAATATCCTGAATGGATAGCAAATATGGTGGTGGTACCTAAGAAGAACAAGGGAGTACGAATTTGCATTGATTTCAGCGACCTTAATAGAGCGTGTCCGAAGAATAGTTTTCCCTTGCCGAGTATTGATCAGATTGTGGATGTTACATCGGGGCATGAGTTGCTATCATTTATGGATGGCTATTCGGGTTATAATCAAATACCCCTAGCCGAAGAAGATCAGAGACACACAACTTTCTTTTCCACCAAAGGCTTATTCTGCTATACTCAGATGCCTTTTGGATTGAAGAATGTTGGTGCTACTTACCAGGAGATGGCTCAGAAAATGTTTGAGAAATGGATAGGGAATACCATGGAGGTTTATGTCGATGATATGCTAGTAAAGAGCAAGGTGAAGCAAACTCATGTTCAAGACCTTAAAGAGATATTTGATCATATGCGAATCACTAAACTAAAAATAAATCCAGCAAAGTGTGTTTTCGGCGTCACCTCAGGAAAGTTCTTAGGATATGTTGTTACGAAAAATGGTGTGGAAGCTGATCAAGCAAAGATTCAGGCTATCAGAGACATGCCTTCACCGGTGACGGTAAAGGACGTGCAGCGACTTAATGGAACTCTAGCCTCGCTCAACCGATTCATTTCAAGGTTCTCTGACAAATGCAAGTTATTCTTTAACATCTTGAAAAAATGAGAAAAGATCAATTGGACCGAAGATCATGAAGTTGCATTTCAAGGCATCAAAAGATATCTCGCCACTCTACCAGCGATTCAACCACCAGAGCACGGCGAAGAACTCAGAGTTTATCTCGCCGCTACATCAGGAGTTATCAGCGCAGTACTTGTGTGAACCAAAGGGGGAGAAACGCCGATATATTATATAAGCAAAACTTTGCAAGGAGATGAAAATAATTATACCAAGATTGTGCAACTGATCCTAGCACTAGTTTTTGCATCTCAGTGACCACGTCCATACTTTCATGCACACCCTATTACTGTCTTGACTAAAACTCCTATCGAATCGATCTTGCATAGCTCTCAGAGAGTAGGGCGAATTGCTAAATGGATACTCAAATTGAGCAGTTCGACGTTAAGTATGAAATTCGCACAGCTCAGAGATCTCAGGTCATCGCCGACTTTCTCGCTGATTTCCCAATTGAAGAGGAGGAAGAAGTAGAGGACATACCATTCATGCAAGATGAACGAGACAATGAGGTTTCAGAGCTACTGAAAAGCTGTCCTACAAGTTGGGAAGTGTATGTATATGGTTCAGCAAACAAAGAGGGAAAATGAATAGTTATTGTTTTTACTTCGCCGAAAGGAGCCTGGATAGTACATTCGCTAAGGTTAGAGTTTCCGACGACCAACAATGAGGCAGAATATGAGGCAATAATACATGCTATGCGACTCACTATAGAAATGGGCATCAGTGATGTTAGATTGAAAAGCAATTCTCAGTTGGTGTTTCGGCAAATTTCGGGGCGGTATGAAGCAGATGATGCTTCATTGCAGAAGTATCTAAAACTTGTTAGGGAGTATGCCCAGGAGATTTCTGGTATCAAGTTTCGACACATCTGCAGAAAGGATAATACGCATGCTGATGCCTTAGCCTTTATCTCATATATGATGACAGATCCAGAGATCACTTCAATAGCTATTGAGCGAGTACGACAATCCTCAGTGGATGAACGAGAACAAAGGGAGGTGTTGGCAATGGATACTGAAGATTCAGCTGAAACAGATTGGGGAACGCCGATAAGATATTATTTGGATCGCCTAACTATGCCAGGAAAGAAGATCTTAGCTCATCAAGTAATCAGTAGATCGGCGAACTATGAACTCAGAGATGGAATATTATATCGCATATCATTTTCAGGACCCTTGCTGAGATGTGTATCAAGGGAAGAAGGTAAGAAGCTATTAAAAGAAATCCACGAAGGAGATTGTGGGAATCACAGTGGTCAGCGAGCCTTGGCTTTAAAAGTAAGAATGCAAAGATTTTAACTGGCCATGGATGAATAGTGACGCCAAAGAATATGCTCAGCGATGCAAAAAATGTCAGCTATATGGTAAAAGGATCAAAGCCCCGACGACATCCGTGAACTCAGTCCTCAGCCTTTGGCCTTTTGCCAAGTGGGGGATTGATATCGTAGGCCCGTTGACGGCAGGATTAGGGCAAAGAAAGTATATAATAGTAGCAATTGATTATTTCACCAAATGGTGTGAAGCTAAGCCTCTCAGGAAGAAGTCAGGGCAAGAGGTATTCAAGTTCATCTGGGAGAATATATTTTGCAGATTCGGCGTGCCAGCGGAAATCTGCACTGACAATGGAAAGGAATTAGTCGGCGAAAATATCAGAGAACTTCTTGCTACATATGGTGTCAAGCTTGGAAAATCAACCCTGCTTTATCCTCAGAGCAACGGACAGGCAGAGGCGACCAACAAGACCATTGGAATGGGTTTGAAGAAGCGAGTAGAGCCGCATAAGAAAGCGTGGTGTGAACATTTACATAATTTTTTATGGTTATACAGGACAACTGTCAGAGAGGCAACGAGAACATCTCCTTTCCTGCTTACCTTTGGTGTAGAGGCAGTACTACGATCAGAAGTTATCCTACTAACGACAAAGAATGAGGCATGGGATAAGAATTTAAACATTGATTTAATCTTGGCGAAACTTGACGATCTTGAAGGACAACAATTAATCGCGCTCACACATATGGAGAATTACCATCGGCGATTATCCAGAGAGTATAACAAGCGAGTTATTCCCAGAGAATATCAGCCTGGCGACCTGGTTTTACGAGAAATCCCTCCCTCTCAGCGAAAGGGGTACAAGAAGCTGGAGCCAACATGGGAAGGTCCTTTCATAGTCAAGAGAGCAGTGGGGATTGGAGCATATATGCTGATAGATGAGTGCGGCGTAGAATTAGAGCATCCGTGGAACGCCAAGTACATCAAAAAATATTACCCCTGAAATTACGATGTAAAAATCCGAAGTCTTGGGCGGGCATAATACCCAAGAAGTCTTATTAGCTCATGTAAAACAACATCGAACAAGATCCGGGGACGTATGATTGATATTATGCGCCGAACCCCGTTAACAAACTATTGTGTCATTTACTTTTCGCCGAATAGCTGAAACATCAAAGATTAACAAATCACGCCGAAAACATAAGCCTAAAGGCTTCGCCGAATAAAGGAGCTAAATAGCTCAGGACCCAAAAAAGGTCTTGCCATAAAGATAAGTGTTATATACTGAGGCAAAAAGCCATAGACTAAAACCCTGATCAGGTATTCTTCTAAGGCTAAGTGCCACCTGCAAAGGCAAAATGCCATCGACTAGAAAAATCTCTCAGAGCTAATAGATCTTGTCCAAAAATGGTCTTATCCTATGACCAAATCAAAGAAGTGCAATGACTTGCCTAATCTACCAAGTGAAAAACCACCTTTACGTAAGTCTGGCGTCGTTAGCAATAAATCCAGCCGCGTTACTGTTTTAGGTATAAAACAAATAAGAGAATCTGAGGGGTAAAGTATGAAGTGTGATGATGTAATAAAAGATTGTGATGAATTCGAGAGGTCAAGATCGAACAAGACTCGCCTAAACCAAGAAATGGCCGTTCGAGTATTGCTTCAGTTACAAGAAGAGGATTTTAGGGTTGGTTTAGGGAGGGAAGCAGAGAAAGACGAGATCAGAGAATTGCTATGATTTCTGTGATATTGAGATTGATATTGCTAGATAAGGATGAATATTCAGTTCTCACTAGATAATAAATGCTGAATGAGAAGAGTTAATCAATTATCGATAAGATAGACTTGATTATACTTGCACTGAACTTGTTGAACTTATCTGTTTTTTGGATGAGATGATTTTCCAAACTGGTCGAGTGACCTATTTATAGCAATATATTCTCAACTGATCTCGTAAGAAGTGAAAGAAGTGGAAGAGTGGGAGTGAGGAAAGAGTGGGGTCAGTTGTTAAGAGTCTTGCGCCTAATAATAGGGAAGACTAACAACCCACTATCTTATCCCATCTTCTCAGCAACGTTCGCACGACTTAGTTTTCTTTCCCGTTAAGTGATTGAGCCGTTGCAATCACACGTATCGTAGACCGCCAAACCAAAACCCTAAAGAATATCCCCCCATGTAACTTACTTGATTCTCGTAAGATTTGTTAAAGATTGAATATTTGTTAAGTCAAAGCTGACTAAGTGCAAAGTCGTACCAATTACTGGTAAACTCAGGACTTTTGCGTAAAGATAGAGATTAAGCGATAAGCTTGTGTATCTCTTTTAGGTTTTGGTTTAAGGATTGAGCCGGGCAATCGCCATTTAAACCAATGAGATAAATCTAAGGGTTGAGATAGCAACCGCCATTAGATAAGATAAGATAAGTCTAAGGATTGAGCTATGCAATCGCCAATTAGACTGAGAGGATTTCAGCAACTCTCTGTGGCAACAGTCAAATAAGTACGACTTTCAGTTTGCCATAAATATGAGAAATTGGCTTGTGGCATGTAATGCACCAATTCTCTGAGTGATGAAGACATATGAATGTCTAAAATAATATAGGTCATAGCCATGAGCCATGATTAAGAATTATAGCACTGATTATAAAAGCAAGTCCATAATCAGGAAAAACAGACGAATGATGCTATCACAGCGTAGCCATCATCAAGAATGCATAAGCATTGCCAATACAAGACCTAAAGATAAGCCATAATGATCATAATAAGCCATGTTGCATGGTATGATCATCTTATTAAGAAATTAGGTATAAGGCGCAAAGGATAAGCCACAACATTTATGTTATTTTCAGATTTCTGAACAGTTTGCATGTTGTCCATTGGTAAAATCTCCCAGGCCAGCCTATATTAGATAAAAATCTGAATTTTTAGTATGTTATAGGAAATTCACAGAGGAAAATATTTCATGAAGGAAGCGCCTCCTAATTCCTCACGGATTGGGCTGTAAAAATCACGCCATGAGGAAATACGTGAGCTGAACTGCCAGATTTCCGAATTTGATTAGGAAACTAGAGTATTATGGACTTAATAAAATCCATAATCCTCTAGGATTTGGATCAGTGGAACCCATAAATAGGGGGAGGCTAGGGAAAGATGAACTCTAGCTCAAAGGAGGCAAGGCTAGCCGTGAGGGGAAGAGGACAATCATGGACCTCCATAAGTACAAGTGAGGAAAAACAACAAGACCCCCACGAATTAGGCGAGAGCCAACTATAAGCCCCCCATAAATTAGGCTAAGCATGATTACGAGGCCTCCAGTATTTGCCCAAGGCATAATCTTGGACCTCCAAGAGTTTGGCCAAAGCGTAATCATGGGGCTCCAAGGAATGACCTAGGGCATGGCCGTGGACACCCAATGTTAAGCAAAGGGAAGGATGCGTGGGCATCCAATATTAAAGCAAGGAGTGGATGCATGGCATCCAAAACTAAGGCGAGAGGTGGCGCAAGGGCCCCCAAGTAGTTGAGCAAGGGTGATGCCATGGGCATCCAAAGATTAAGGCGAGCCATAAGTATGGACACCCAAAAAAATAAAGAGAGGGACGGCCATGGGCGTCCAAAAATCAGGCCAAGCTAACTATGGATATCCAAAGTTTAGGTCGAGCTAATGGCGTGGATATCCAAAGTTAGGGCATGCTAGAAGTAATGGATATCCAAAAACTAAGGCAGGAGATAATCGTGGGCCTCCAAAGATTAGCCAAGGGAGGATGCATGGGCATCCAAAGATGAGGCAAGGAGAATGCCGTGGGCATCCAAAGATTGGGCATGGCCAATGCCGTGCATATCCAAGGTTTAGGCATGGCCAAAGTTTAGGCGTGGCCAATGTTTAGGCATGGCCAACGCCATGCACTTCCAAAGTTTTAGGCATGGCCAAAGTTTAGGCATGGCCAATGCCGTGCACTTCTAAGGTATGCCATGGAGTGGCGTGAAGCACCTAGGGTTTTGGCTCGAGCATGAGCTAGGCTAATGCGCATGCACAGGTATTTTAATACGTAAGCTAGGGATATGGGCCATGCTACTAGGCTAGGGTCGCGAGATATTAAAATATGGCTAATGGCAACCAAATATCTTATCCCTACTGTAAAAATAAATTCATACCTTATCTCGAGCTATTCCAGGACGCCAGAAATTGATGCGAAATTACTCCTGTGACCTCATCGCCAAAAACCACCATCAACATTAAGTCCCCTGCGCAGCATGGAACCGTGAGTGTTCCAGGGTGAGCACAAAGTTGATGGACCAACTACATCCGCATAGAAGCCTTATCCACGAACATGGAGTCCAAACTGGACCTTGTACTTTGGAGTACTCGCGTAAGCTTGACTTGTGATAATCTTGTCATCTTATTCATGACTCTTTTGTGCAGCCAACTCCGCCTAATCAGAAGTTCGTTAGCGCCGTAACACAAAAGACCAATACTGAAACTGTATCTTTCGGTGTTAACCGTCTTCCGGGTGGAACATTATTTTCCCCAGCTAATAGCAGCTCCGTGGCGACTCCTTCAAGTTCTAATCAAGTCCCCAATCCATTTGCAAAGGATTGGGTAACGGTAAGACTTCACTCTCTTTGCTACATTTTCATTTTTAGTAGAAAAGTAAAAATCCCGTCAGATTTTCCTGTTTCGAGTCGCGTCACGAGAATGGCCATAAAATCTTCATCCGATGGCGGATTTCGATGGTTGACCCCAATTTAGAAAAAGGACTTCAGTAGCTTTCACCTCAAAGAAGAAAATCTGAATTCCACGCTGTTTTGCTCGTTATTTCATGTGTCACAAAGTGACGCCACGTCCAGGAATGTCGCAGTCTGTACGCTGTTCAGTAGAAAAATCATTCCGGACAGTAGGTTGCTCCAAAAATTAAGCCCTTTTAGGACGTGATAGTAGACATCCACACGAACAACTCCCGTGAAGGAAGTTTCTTCATATCTCTTACTGATTTGTACAGATTTTGAGTTTTTCACCGTTCTTCGTAAGAATTCAGACGTCAGAAAATTACTTCTTCAAGATAACGTCGTGAATCTTTTGATATATCTTCTTTTAATGATTTTTCTTCTCTATTTGATGTAGGATGGACCTGCTCCAGACTTTGAGAATGCTTCATTCACTCCCTTTGGCCAAAGTTCACTCTTCGGTGGAGCAACTCCGAATGGCACAACTACGGAGCGAAATAAAAGTGGAGAAACAACAGGACCCAAATCCTCCGTAACACTTGATGCTACACAGGTTACTTTTGACAACTCTTTTAATTTGAAGTAAAATATTCCAGTATTTTATTCTCACCTTGTTTGCTCTTGCAGCCTTCTGGTGGTAACGAAGAGATTGAAGATAGTTACTTCGTCGGTAAAAGATCAGTGATGGCCAAAACCTCAGTAAGGATTTTGACAATGTCGCTGACGAAAATCCTCCCATTGCCGAGGTAAATTTGATCACCTTCTTATGCTAAGCTTTCATCATATAGCTTGAAACATATTATTAAACTTCTGCTTGCTTTGAATCTTCTGTCAGTTCGTCAATAAAGAAACACAAGCCCACAAGAATATCAATGTTGCTGTCGTAAATGCTCCAATTAGGTGGATGCTACGGGAGTTTCCTCATGCTGGTGTGATGTATAATCCTCCCCATGACACGACTCTCCCTGGTCATAAACTAGTGGGAGGATTTAATGTCCCAGAGAGACACGTCCCACTGTATGAAAAGATATGGAATCGTTATGATCACTTCGTCATTGCTGGAAGAAGTGTCTGCCTTCATACACTTATCGGCATTGTAACCGACCTTATGAGTGTGATTTCAAAGATGAAGGCTACCCCGCTGAGAGATATGACTGACGAGGCATTGAATGAGGTAGGAGAGTTGATTCGAACTCAATTTGCTTTGGCTTCAGGCGAGAATCCAATACGTTCGAACAAGGCGTGCTGCTGTTGGCAAATTCACCCATGATTTGGTGAAGCAGGAAGAGAGGAATCATGCTGCCATGACTGAGGAACTCCGTAAAGTATCTGAAGAGGTGAAGTAGAAAGCTGCTGATATAGCTCTAATGAAGAAAGCAGTTGATGAAGGAGCGAAATCTTGGTTGTTTCTGAAAGACTTCAGGAGCAAAACATTTTTCTCAGTAGAATTTTATTTTGCTTTTATTTGGCTTTATGAACAAAGAGTTTGTAGGAATTGATGGTTTTGAACTCATAGGTTTTGAATTTGAATTTTTGAATGAAATTGTTAAAAGGCAAGAGATCGCTTGCACTTTTCCTTTTGAAGGAATTAGAAAGTGAATCTTCATATCTTCTTGAGCCACTTGCCATTGATCACCATGTTTGAAGGTTGCTCATATATTGCGCTTATCATGTATCGGGCATTAGGCATGACTCGAGATATGACATAGGGTCCCTCCCAGTTTGGTGTGGACCCCGGAATAGAAGTTACTCTTCGGTTAGTGCGTCGCATAACCTTATCTCCTTCTTGAAAAGCAGCCTTAGGAACCCATGACATCTCAGGTGTCTTTCGCCTATAAGACCGTTGCTTTGCTCGAATCCACTTATCGGAAGTGGCCTTGATTTCCTCCTGAGGTGCCTCAGAGGGTTTGATAGACTTGATGCAATCAAGTCCCCATGTCGGAGAATTATCCAATCCTTGTGTGGGGACACGTTGGATAGGGTTTCCATGAAGTAAATAATTCTGAATAAAGTACTTCAAATCACTATCACGTACCTCTTTGAATATCACCAGAGTTTCAGACCCCACGCGGTACTCTAGCTTTCCCACGTTGCAGCTTTCTTGGTCAAACATGAACTCTTGGCCTTTGATGATTACAGGTGAGATTGTAGGCACAAATCTCTTCCCATGAAGCCAGAGACGCCCTAAGATCATGTCGTGCTCCTCGTCCTCTTTGATTACATGAAACTTGGTTCTGGTGCGAGCAGAGTCCACCTTCAGATCCAAAGTAACATGACCATATATGTCTTGGAGCTTTCCTTTTGAATCTTTCGTTACCGTG
>JAJJMA010190588.1:34689-55531 GCA_023529015.1 Papaver nudicaule | reverse complement strand
CGCAACAACTCTTCGTCCCCAGCCGCTACCGGGGCTGTACTCTTATTTCTTGCCGACAGACCAGAGATAATCGTCCCCATCGTAGGCATTGGATGTTGATGCCCCAATGTGGGCATCTCTTGGCGGATACTCTTATTTGCGTTGTTCATTACTTTGGTGAGGGCACAAATATGACATTCACACCAAAGGAAGCAAGGTGCGGTGGATCGCTAAGGGATAAAAGAATTGTTATTAGTCAACATCAACAAGATCCATTTTATCGGCCTAAGGTTAACATAAGATTGCCCATTACCTCCGCTTTGTAGGTTTTCTTATTGGCCGGGGTTCACCAACAATGATTCTGCAAAATGGTTGGAGAAATACGAGCCCAACATGAAACGATGGAATGAATTAGCCGGGAATGACCCAAATGAGAGTGTAATGGTTGACTTAAATTCATATGTGGTAGACCTGGCCTAGTATTAAGTTTGGTTTTGTGAAGGGATTGTATTTTTTGGAGCTTTCATATGGTGTATTTTGCATTTTGAACAATGATTAATGTATGTATGAAAGTGTTTCGGTTTAATATAAGTATGTTTGAAAGTTCTGTGCTATACAATTGGCGTAAATTTAACTTATACAAGGCCGATTACCTGAGAACAAAGATAATCGGTTTATAAAGATAGAATCATCTGCCGATTTTATAGTCACAGAAAAAATCCAATTTCAATTCTTTAAAATCGGCGAATGTATCTGAAAAAGCAGGGGTACCGAAATACAACCAACTTTTCGTTTGGGCTCGTGAGTCTTATGGTCAGATCTGGACAAATTGAATTTCAATATCCAAATCTGTATAACCTGAGTTGTGATCACAAGTGATCAATTCCTACATAGACAAGTCTCTGTAAATCTTTATTCAAGATTTGGAATCAACATCAGATTATTAATAACGTACAACTTGTGTTGCTTTAATTATATAATCAGAGATATAATGTGGAAAGTAAAAGCACACAAGACACCAGAGATTTTTTTAACGAGGAAACTACAACCTGTAGAAAATCCTCGGGACCTTGTCCAGATTGAACACCACATAGTATTAACTGTCTACAAACACTAACCTACTATCAGACTTCGGATTGGGATGTAGAAGAGACCGATTCCACCCTCCAAGTGAATCAGCCATTGTTGTACTCTTTACGTCTCTTGGATCCCGCAAGACCCTACGCACTTGATAACCCCAGCTGACGTCCTTTACAGGCCTAGGAGTTGCTTTGACCGCTGTTAAAGGCTTTTTGTACTCAATCCGTCTTTCGGTAGAGAATACGTAAAGAACAATTTTCCTTTTAGATATAATCAAGGTTTTGGAAAACTTGTTTTGTGCTTTTGAGGAACCGTACACAAGGTCAGGTATCAAAAACACACAATTACACTACGCCACAGGGCCGGATTTACAACGTTTTATTTTTCGCATCTGCAACGTTTTTTGACGTTGCCCACGTGGCAACGTCAAAAAACGTTGCGCAATTTTTTTTTAACGTTGCTCCAATTAGGAATTATTAAAATTAATTAAGAAACGTTATTAACGTTGCCAATACCGTTGCGCCTTCAAGGGCTAATACGTCTTTTTACCGGAAAATAGATTTTCCTCCCCTTGATATATTTCCCCTTAGTTTTCTCCGCAGTTTTTTCTTTTATCTTCTTCTTCGTCTCTCGTTTTCTTCTTCTTCCTCTCTCCTTTTCTTTTCTCTTCCTCTGAATACAGAGAGATTTCGCAACTTCTAAACTCACAGTTTCTCCTATCCTTCAATAGCATCTTTACTATCATGAACCCAAATATTTTCTTATGTTTCATTTTCTTATCGGAATATGTTAGAGAATAACGATTCAGAGATTTCAAAGTAAATACGAATATCGTTTAGATCTATTTTTGTACCTGGTTTTTCTTTGATAATATTGTCTATTTACTCGATTTGATTTTTGATTCGGCTTTCATACAGAGGGAGTGGTGTTTGCAAAGAAAGATCTCTTCATGGATCTGATTTTTGATTTATTGTGTGGGTATTTCGAATCTCTTTTGATTTCGCCCACAATTTCTATTGTTTTCTTCAGATCTCTTCATGGATCTGATTTTCCCCAAATTTATTGACTAGGGTTTCTGATATTCTGCAATTTTGATCTGTATAAACTGATTTATAGGACGTACGGGTACGAATGAGGATGAACCATATGAGGAATTATGGTAAGTGGATGAATTAATATTTTAATTGGGTTTTTGTATGAAATATGATGCTGCTGAGTATGTGGTTCTACTGTGTTGACTTGAGGTATGCAAATTTGATCTTTTTGAAGTTGTAATTTGAAAAGGGTTTTGGTTGTACTGATGTTGTGTATGGTGTGGAGGGGATAGGTTATTGGAGGTGGGACGTAGTCGAAAAAGGGGTTGTCACTTGCAAGAAATATGGGTTCGGAGTTTTGGTGTATGATTAAAGAAGCTAAAGTTCTTGGAATGACTCTTGGAATGTCTCTCAATGGTTTCTGCCTATGTTAATTTTACATGTTTCAATACAAGGGAGGATGTACATATGTTACTTTAGTATACTTGAAAAAGAAGGGGTACCGAAATACTACCAACTTTTCGTTTTGGCTCGTGAGTCTTATGGTAAAGAGTCTGGACGATCTCAAAAATCAATATCCAAACCTCTAACTGGAGTAATCTCAACAGTTAGGTAATAACGTACTACTTGGTGCTTTAATTATAAATCAGAGTTATAATGCGGAAAGTAAAAGCATACAAGACACCAAACGTTTTTTAACGAGGAAACTGCCTTGCAGAAAAACCTCGGGACCTCGTCCAGTTTTGAACACCGCCCAGTACAAACTGACTACAAACGCTAGCCTACTATAAGACTTCGGTCTGGGATGTAGCAGAGACCAACTCAAGCCCTCCAAGCGAATTGGCTACTGTCGCCTTCCTTACGTCTCTGGATCCCCCACAGATCGTCACGCACTTGATTCCCCTAGCTGACGTCCGTTATAGGCCTAGGAGTTGCTTTGACCGATGCCAAAGGCTTTTGTCAGCAATACTGGGTTTTAAACCAAAACTGTTGACTTATGGTGTAACTGTCCTCTATCAGTTTACCATAAACAAGATGACTTCCTTCGGATTATCAAATCCAGGTCTTACGGAAATCTACTTCACAAATCGGGGCTGACACGCAAACCAACTTCGCAATGCCCAATCTGTATCTACCTCAGTTATAAAAGAAGAACCACTTAAGGAACTTATATAACTGGAGCCAACTAGGTCTTACAACACCGAGTGCAGCCGTGCGTTGCTACCTTTCCAACCTTTACGTAACTTAACTAGTTCTTGAATAGCCGTATAGCAGAAGAGACGGACTTTAGAATAGACAAGAACTAAGATAGGTTACTGAGGTTACAGGTTAATCTGATCAACCACAAAGGGATCAATCTACCTGTGCTTCCCAACTCTCAAAGGAAGTCTTTATAGTCGTAGGGAGTTCCCAGAGGAGCTGCAACCTATAGAGGATGACTATACCACAACAAGCTTTCACCGAAGTGAAAAGAGTTTACGTTACCTTCCCTAAGGACCTTCACGTATGCTTGATGCTTGCGGTATTTGTCCGTAGACACCTCTATTTATAACACTCAATAAGATAGGTTGCTTTGGAATTAAGCAATCAATTACTTGTCCCACAAGTTAAGGAAACCCTAAACTTGCCAACCAAGTAATACAGATTAATCTCAATTGAAATTCCTTTTTAGATTTAACTGCCAAGTGTTTTGTTGGCTCAAAAACACTTCAAGATAGGAATCCAACAGACCAGAGATAATCTTATCTTATTGACTCATTGAGGATCGTTAGATGGAACACAAAAGGTATTTATGTTTAACACAAGTCCATCTAAGAGATAAAGGAGTTGGAATTTGACTCAGAGTGAAATTCTAAAAGAATATCCACGTAATTTGACTTTCCAGGGAACTCTCCGTGTCAGGTTCACGTACCGGTACGTGAACAAATTAGACACAGGAGAATTTCTGGTCCTGGTACGCAAACCGGTTCGGGAACCGTCCGCAGTCAAATTAGGTCAAATTCGGATTCCGCTGGAAGGACTAGGCTGAGCCAGAACTTAGACGTGAGAACGTCCTCAGCTGTGATCCACAGGCTCTTTGCTCAAGAGTACTCCTTAGATTCATCCATATCCAACATAACAGTTTGCAAGCAAACCATTGTAATGGACATATGGTGTCGAATCTATCTCATGCATTCTTGATTCACAGTATTCGTGGGATCAAATACTGGTCATGACATAAAGCCATGTTACACAAGAACACGATCTCAATCGTTACATTACTACTAAAGTAGTCGACTATATTTCGAAAGAATAGAGAAAGTAGAATAGAAGAATATCCATAAAGTCATAACTCCTACTAACCTTTTGTCGATGAAGATTAATTGATGTCTTCTTTGTCTTCACAGTCTTCGTCTTCAAGGTCTCTACTACTCTATCTATATCCCATTTCCGAAATCTAAACTCTAGTAGGCTAAATCAAGAATTGAATTTTGACACCTAAAACTGACAACTAGCTTGACATACCAACGCTAGTGGGTTTGACCGGACAATGCCCTAACAATACTTGGTTTGCTTATGCAGCAGAATTGGGTGAGTAGATGCAGGGGAGGTTTGTGGAAAAGTAGCATTTGTGGTGTTACTATTTTTTGTCCCCAGTTAGGGTATACTACTAAGTTTAGCCAGGAACTTATGTCTACCATCTTGTCAATTTGCAGGCTGCTGACAGTTATATGTTTAAATTCTTAGGGTCTGTAAGTCTGGCGTTTTGAATAGGAACAAGCAGTCTTTTGATGTTTCAGTATACAAGACAAAGTGAAAGGAGCCTAAAGTTGCAGGTGTTGCAACGGATTTCTCTTAACTTCCAATCTTGTTGCAGGTGGCAACGGAACATAAAGTTTCTGCAGTCAGTGTTTCAGGGTTTTTCACTAACTGTAAGTCAGTGTTTCTGCAGGACTGGTCTGGTCTAAGCTTCAATGATATAATGGAAGAAGCAGACAAAATAAAGATCACGGTAAGAAGTTATCTTCCTTAAACATCATCCCTTCATTGGGATTCCTTCACCATCTCTAGGTAGAATAAAGATCTGTTACTGTTTTAGCTTCTTCCAGTTCCAGTAATGTATATGTACAATTTAGATGAAGCACTTATTGAAACTCTGACATCTGCATAGTGTTTGGAGCAGCGTACCTTTGATCGTCAAATTAAACTTGGTGCTAGATGTATATAGAGAATTTTGATGAAGTACTTATAGAAATTCTAGCATGTGCATAATTACATGCTTATTTTACCAGACATGAGAACATCTTCATATCAAAATCTTGGTATTCATTACTGCTTGCTGTGAAAAGTTCAATTGTAGCTTCCTGCATATGATTCTCTAGTTATGTGCTCAGTTATATTGTTCCATTTGTCTTCTTAATCTTTGGTGTCTCTTTTCTCTGGACAGGCCTAGTCTCAGCATATTACTAACGTCGATTCACATATACTGAAGCGGTGCCCATTCAAAGAAGAAAAAGAAAGGATAAATTGAACCTTCAAGAGTTTTAATTGTTCATCATTATGGGAAAACGAGTGCAGAAAAATTCTGTTTTGCGGGCAAGAACCAGTCAGGTTGCATTTCGGGTTTGATTAGTATGTTTGATTTCCGGGTTGGTCGTTCATCCCAAACTTTGTTGACAGGCACAATTACTTTTAACTGCCCAACTTTGTTATATCTTGAATGATTAAGCAAGCGCTTAAGCACTCATTAAATCATAGTATAAGAAGCTACCAATGGCCTTGTAGCATAACTGAGTTCTTAAACAATTCTTTTTTGGTGCATGTTGAGTATGTTAGTCATTCTTTTGCAGGTAATGGATATTCTAAGAAAAAATTTAAAGCGTTGACGAATTCTGAAGCAGCGCGAGAAGGCAGCAATGTATGTTATACTCATTATCCAGATACAAATCTTGAATTTTATATGTGTTACGCCTATTACCAAGCTTTTGTCACTGTATTTACTGTTTCTCAAGTTGAATTTCATATATTTACAGGACTTGTGCTAGTTGCCAAGATGTTCTTTGTGGTTCCAATTTTAAGTCAATCACATTCTTATTTAATCTTAAAGTTCTGAAACAGAATTGTACAAAACTCGACCATGATTTGTTTTCTTGACTGGATTAATTTTCAGGAGCAAGCATGACCTTGTAACCTCATTGTCTACTCCAGTTCATTCATCAAAAGAGCAACCAGGTAACAAACTTGAGCTTGAATCAGTGAGTTTTCATTTTGGTCAGTCATATTTTTACGTAGTATGCCTTTGTATAATTAACAAGGTGTGTTAGTCCTCTTTTCTCAAAGAGATGTTGCATTCTCTACTTGCATTTTTGATGCATTGTGTGTTGTATTTGATTTCAGTGATGTGAATCGTCAAATTGATTGGGTTATTGTTTTACACATGTGTTCTTCTAGGACTTGTAATCATTGGTACGTAACACAACCGATGCTACTAATTCAGCTATTGTGTTAGGCATCCTCAGTCACCATCTCAATTGATATTGCTACTAGCATCGGAAAAGCAAGGATAAGGCAAGGATGAGAAGGGTGCCTTTGTGTAAGTTGTTGCTTTGCTAGCTAGCTCTTTGTAAGTTGCTTTGTTAGCTAGCTCTTTGTAAGTTGCTTTGTTAGCTAGCTCTACTTTAGTATCCAGGAATTTGGGAAGGTAGATTTTGTAATACAGCAATATACAAAATACAATATTCGGTATTTTTTCATAATACAATATTTAGTATTTCTTGTAATACATTTTTTTTTTATTTTAATTAAAAAATCCGCAACGTTTATAGGCGTTGCCTAAATTACAGAAAACGTTGCTCTAAATAAATTCTGCAACGTTACTTACGTTGCTTTAAATAAAAAAGTGCAACGGAAGAAGCAACGTTACTTCCGTTGCTTTAATTAATTAAAGCAACGTTTTTAGACGTCACCAAAAATTTGTAACGCCGTTTTTGCAACGCTAATAGACGCTGCTTTAATTCGGCGCAACGTCTATATCCGTTACAAACAGGCCCCTGTGGCGTAGTGTTAGGGTTTGCACGAGATTCGTGACGACCTAATTGTATTCTTACAAGAACGACTAGAAAACCTAGCAAGTCTTGTAGAATCTCTAATTTATATGTCTACCAACAAAAGCTGATATACAAAATAGATCGTATCTAACAATCCTGGTATTACAACCTATAATCCATGAATGGCCTTATTGCAGAAGAGAAGGACCATAGATAGACAAGGATTATAATGGTCTACCTGGATACAAGTTCAGAACTATCTAGAGAAGAAAGATAGTTAAACTTGGCTTTACAATCCCTAAGTAAAGTCTATTGTAATATTCACCTTGTTCGTGAAGAACAAAAATAGCAGAGAACAACCTTATGTAGCACACGCACCAGCAGGGATGGTTTGTTAAGCTACATGAATTCTTATTTATAGTGATGGTTGCTTAAAGATAAAGCTAAGATTTCTTGTGCAACAAGTTAGCTAGGGACCGTGTAAACGTGCCCGTTACATAGCTTGCACACAATGTATCTAGCCTCCTTTCACATGTAGATACATTATGAAAGGATAAGCTTTATCCCTTGATTAGGGGATATTCTATAATACTTATCTCTTAACAAGATAGGTGTAACAGAATATTTTGCTATCTTTATCTCTTAAACAAGATAAGTGTAGCAAAACCCTAATCAGAACGGACCACAACACAGGTGTGAAAGTGAGCCATCGTAGCCAGGAGATGGACCTCAGAAACACGACCGAAAAATCCCTAATCGTGATTTCCGGGGGCGGTTCGCGAACTGCCACGCTTTTAAAAAAGCTTTCCAGAAAGTTCTAGAAGATTCCAGAAGCTTCCTATTCCTTTTCCCGAATTCAGCTTTTAACCACGCTTTTCAGTTTCAATAAATCACTCATAACTTCTTCGTTATATAACGGAATTAAGTGATTCTTGAAGCATTGAATTCGTATTTCCATTCACTATAACATGCAGAACTACTCAAAGGTCAAAGGTTGCCCTAACTATAGTCATATGAACCAAATCTCCTTGGGTTAATATAAAATGATGTAATTTCACCGTCATAAGCATTGATCCACATAGTGAGTTCATTACTTCGATAGATAGAGATAAGAATAACAAGAGTTCAAGGAAAATTCAATCTTTACTCACCTTTGTTGATGATGTCTTCGTGTGTTCTTCATCTTCGTCTTCAAAGGGTGGAGATCGACTTTAAACTCTACTACCTCTATCCTAATCCGAAGTAAACCTTAAGTAGGCTAAATCAAGAATTGTGTTTTGACACCTAAAACTGACAACCATCTTGACATACCAACGCTAGTGGTTTTGACCGAGCAATGCCCTAACAATCTCCCCCTTTGTCAATTTTAGTGACAAAACCAATTTACATATGGATTCAAAAGATATACAATTAAGTACTAACCAGATGTATCTTGATTTCTTGAATTCTTCAACTTCTCCCTTGTGTCTTGATGTGTTCGTTTAACTCTTGTTGATGAATCCGTAGACAGCAGCTACAACATATCCAGCTCAAACAACCACGAAGGTACGCTCAAGCTTACATGGGTCAATATGCTAATCCCACATGTTGTTTGTGCAAAGATTCTGAGCAAACTTTAAAGTATGTGTATCAAAACTTTTAAAGTGATTCTACTCATTCCTGATATGAAACTTCTTCTCAGCTTTAATTACTCCCCCTTACTTGATACTTTGAAAAAGCACAACAAGTAAGCACATGATGTTCTCCCCCGGGGCGAATAGACTAAAGTACCCTGGTACTAAATTAGAAATCCAATAGACCAGAGATAATCTTATCTTATTGACTCATTGAGGATCGTTAGATGGAACACAAAATATATTCTGTTATTCACAAGTCCATCTAAGAGATAAAGGAGTTTGGAATTTAACTCAGAGTGAAATTCTAAGAGAATATTCACTAAATCCGACAACCAACAAAGTGACCGACATTCCGGTTTGCGAACTGGTTCGCGAAATGTTCAGCACTTCGAACTCAGAAGATTTCCGAGTTTCTGGTTTGGGAACCGGTTCGGGAACCGCCCGCCTGTCAGATTTCGTCAAATCTGGATTCCGCTGGAAGTACTGGGCTGAGCCAGAACTTAGACGTGTGAACGTCCTCAGGTGTGATCCATGGACTCTTTGCTCAAGAGTACTCCTTTAGATTCATCCATATCCAACTAACAGTTTGCAAGCAAACCATTGTAATGGACACATGGCATCGAATCTGTCTCATTCATTCTTGTACTCACAGTATTTGTGGGATCAAACACTGGTCATGACACAAGGCCACGTTACACAAGAATACGATCTCAATCGCTATTATCACTACTAAAGTAGTCGACTATATTTCGAAAGAATAGAGAAAGTAGAATAGAAGAATATCCATAAAGTCATAACTCCTACTAACCTTTTGTCGATGAAGAATAATTGATGTCTTCTTTGTCTTCACAGTCTTCGTCTTCAAGGTCTCTACTACTTTGTCTATATCCCAATTCTGAAATCTAAACTCTAGTAGGCTAAATCAAGAATTGAGTTTTGACACCTAAAACTGACAACTAGCTTGACATACCAACGCTAGTGGGTTTGACCGGACAATATTGCCCTAACACCTTATTGCCCAAAGCGACATCCTGTAGAGAATACCCTTAAGCTTGTACCAGTCTTCGCATTTTTCTTTCTCGCAAATCTTCATGCTCTTGCTCCTGCTCTCTTCCATTTGCCACTTGATCTTAGTGATATCATCATTTGTGTAGACATGGATAACTTCTTGAACCGTAACCACATTGTTAACACACCCATGAAGTAGCTTTTTCAAACAGCCATGACATCCCTCCGCTATACTTGTTGCCTCATTCTTGTAATGCCTATATTGGTAGGTATAAACATACACAAATTTTTGTTTGTAAGGACCCAACAATTGTTCCGTGCAATAATCCACCGCCTTTTTGGCAACCTCACTCCAAGTAGCTATGAAGAGCGCCAACATGCATTCATACTCTGCAATAGTCATCGAATGTACCACTTTATCCCAATCACGCCGAAACTCCAACCATTTAATTCCATTCTTAATATATTCGGCATCGGCTTTCTTATTCTCTTCAGCTTTTTGTTCCTCTGTTAGTTTGCTAACACGTTATTCTTCTAATATGTCACGCTGAATACCTCTAGGTTTCTTAGGCTTTTGAATATGATGCCTACAATTCGTCTTGATATTGCATTGTATGTGCCATGTACAAAGAAAATGTTGAGCTTCCGGGAAAACAACCTCTATGGCGTTCATTAGTGCTTTATCCTTATCCGTTATTATAATCTTTGGAGATTGACCGGGTAAGTAAAGATCCTTCAAAGTTTCTAAAAACCATTCATAACTCACTTCGTTCTCCTTATCCATAAAACCCCAACCTATCGCGAAAGTTTGTTTATCCGATGTGTGGCAAGTAATGTTCATCAATGGCATATTGTACTTATTCGTCTTATAAGTACAATCAATGAACAAAATTGGATAGAAGCATTGAGCCAATTGGATCATATCCGGATGTGCCAAGAAAATACGTTGCACTTTGTCATTAATGACTTGCTTCCTCCTTGTGTAGTTGTGTTTCTCGACTATCCATTCACATTGTTCCATAATCGCTCTACCATTCCATGACCCTTTCCTTTGTGCGGCTCTTTCAGTGTAAATTTGCCTCAAAATAGAAAAGTTCCCTGGATCATCCACCTTTATCGCCCTTAGGATATCGATTGGCCGGCTTGCAATCATCGACCTCACCTTTTCCTTCTCATGGGGTTTCAATCCACAAACGGAAGAGTGTCCAATAAGAGAATGAGGAGTATCATGGTTGTGATGATCGTTCTCAACCCTACGTAGGAAATACCCTCTTAAACGATTGTGACCTACTACGATCTTGAATGGGCAATGACACTTCCTTGATTTACATTTATACTCACACTTCGAACCCTTTTTCTCGTATGGTTTAGACTTGCTCCAATGACTTGTTGAGGGGCCACTTCGATCGCAAACAATTTCCAAACGATTTATGTTTGTACGTTTGCCAAACACTAGACCTTGTTTCAGCTCCTTGCCTTTCTCTACGAACCAAGCCTTTGCTTCCTCCTTAGTGTTCCATGTCTTCACGGAGAAAACCAAAAGCCAATTAGATCACTATACTATACAAATTGTTTTCAAATGACGGATGAAAAATCAAGATTATGTTGTTGCATACCAAGTCAGTTTGATAGTGGGCAGAAGTATCATGCAGTAGCTTAGACACGGCTTCGGGTTGATCTTCGACCGCTTCAACAATCTACAAAATTCGTGAAGGAAGTTAGATACCACAATCGTCTCATAAATACAATAATAAGCACCGATTAAAAACAATCGGCAAATACTAAACTGAATATGAGCCGAGAAATGTTCGACGAAATTGAAGGGATCCTGTACTCTACAATCGTCTTATGTGTTTGCCAACAACCACCGATTAAGAACTTGATCATTTTCTTGAAGAAAATATCAATGTTTTAATCGGCGGTTGTATAGGATAATAAAAGTCGATTCTGGTTCTGCAATCCAAGCTTCCATTAATAACCCAGAGTCGTTATATATAATGCACACAGTCAACCGATTGTTGGTACTACTGAAGAACAATCGTTGTATAACAAGTTAATCATACGCCGATTCTGGGTTACGAAGGCAAAACCCGTGGAAAAAATTTGATCTTGTGTCCATTCAAAAAATATTTCAAGCTGCATTTCAAGCTAGACAAACACCATTCGAGCTGCTTAACACCTATACCTCATTATTGGGAGGAACTTCACGGTAATAATCATCATTTCGCTCCCTCTCGAGCTCCTCACGTAGGTTTTGGTTGTGAATGTATTCTTGCTCCCTTACATAATCAAGATCAAACTCGTTTGGTGATTCATCAACATCTTCATCACTACTAGAGGCTTCATCATCGGTATATTCTTTCACCATTTTCACAAAACCCTAGTTTTTCAAAGCTTTCCCACATTTTTCTCTTTCTTCTCTACAACTATAAACACACTCAAATGATTTTCTACAAACTATATAGCTTAACTTTAATAAACTAACTTAACTATAAACAGAATTAACTAACTAATCAACTAATTAGCAACTAATTGAGAAAGGATAAAACCGTCTTCTTTTATAAGGGGTTTTCCGATTTTACTTCATAGTATCCACCGGAATTATTTTTCCATGGGGCCAAATACTCACTTATGGGGCCAAATTTAGGAAGGTATTTAAAAGAAAGTACCTAAACAAATCAATGCCATATTAAATCTTTCCCTATCACCATGGTAATGTGTCTAGATTAAATGGCATATTCAGCTGTTCACTTTCGACACCATGAGTCCATGACTCCACATTCCAATCAATTTTAAATGTTCTCCATTTTTTTTCTTTTTTTTTTTGATAAATCTCATAAAATTTCATTCGATAAATAGAGATTACATGGATTTCAACATCAAAATCAAAGATCAAATTACAATAAAAAGGTACTAACAAAGAGCATTCCGTGAAGAGAAGTAACGAAACACCAACAAGAGTACCAAACAACCCAAAGATTGAAGGAATGGTTTTCGGATTATAATCCAACCATTTTGATAGAGTATTTTCTTCTATAGAAAGAGATGCTCTCATGAAAGGAGAGTAATATGCCCAAAATCTTGAATCTTGATCTTCATACTTGAACTTCCACTTAAAATCTCCACTAAAACCACAAAGAAATGCCATGAGAGCATATAAAGAATCTTCATAAAGGAGAATACATAAACAAAAAGGGCAAAAAACCCACAAAAACACCATGAAATCTCCTAAAAGCAATGGAGATTGAAGTAAAGAACTAAATCAAACTTAATCTAAACTACTGATTAACAACAAAATGGAAGAAATCTGCTCAGATCTAGCCCAAAATGGACTAGATCTGAGCAGTAAAGATTAATGGTGGTAGGAATTTTTTGGGTTTTGAGAAAGTGCTCTAGAGAGGAGAGAGAGAGGAGAGAAGTTCACAGGACCCAAATTAGATAAATGTTCTCCATTTAAAAATCAAATAAGATCTAAAGGCAACCACAGCCCTCCTCGTCCTCGTGCTGGTCGATGCTTCATAGAACCCACGTAACACACGCCGTTTGACATCCACTTGTGTTCATTTTCCAGTTGGTTTGCATTTAATCCGACCGATGTCCCCCGCTCATAATGACATTGGAGGATGCATGTGCGTGCACGGTGCACCCTAGGCTCCTACAGCGACTCAGATTCTGAACTGTCAATTCACAGCCACAAACAACCCAATCCTCAAAGATAACAAACAAACCTCCAAAAAACCTATACTTCATTTTACAGTTTAAAACTAAAAATTCAAGAAACATCACAGTTTCGACCAATTTTCTCCCGAATTCTTTCATCGTCGATAACAAAATGCTTCTTCAGAGTATCAGCACTACCTTCACCTCCACCCGTTTCTCCACATTAAAGACATCACCATTCATATCCCAAAACTCCATCAAACGAAGCACTAGAATTTCAGCTCAAATTCTAACCAACGAAAACAAATTCTCAGTCTCGGATCAATCACTTGAATCTCGAGGATTCAATTTACACCGTACATTCGAAGAACTCGATCTTGATCAGCTAAACACAGTATTCGTTGCGGTTGGATTTCCAAAACGAGATACAAATAAGATTAGGATAGCATTAGAACATACAGATTCGTTGTTATGGATTGAAGACACGAGGTACAGAAAGCCTGTTGCATTTGCTAGAGCAACGGGAGATGGTGTGTTCAATGCTATAATATGGGATGTTGTTGTTGATCCTTCTTACCAAGGGATTGGATTAGGAAAAGCTGTAATGGAGAGGTTGGTTGAGGAGTTGTTACAGAGAGGGATTAGTAATATTGCGCTGTATTCAGAGCCTAGAGTGTTAGGATTTTATAGGCCATTAGGGTTTACTGCTGATCCTGATGGGATTAGAGGTATGGTTTATTCGAGGAAACAGAAGAAGAGATAGAAATGTTTTGTTCTTCATTTTCTTTGGATTTGTTATATAAAAATTTGTAAATTATGAATAATTGTTCATGATTTTTATTAAGAGTATATAGTGCAAATCATAATTTGTTTCTAGTGATTGCCTACCTAAACAACAAGTGGCAAATAAAATGTGCAACTAATGGAGAACAATTAAGAAGAAAGCCAATAAGATGTGCCATCTTCGAATAACGATCAACTACGACCATGACAGAGTCATTCCTTTTTGTAGTACGAGGCAATTCCTGAATAAAATTCATACTAACATCTTCCGGAATAAAATTCATACTAACATCTACCCAAGGTGCATCAGAACTGGTAAAGGAGTCTGTAAACCTGTATTTTAAATCGTATCTTTTGAGTGTCGATAAACCATACATTTCAAAATATATTAATATACAACACGCTTAAGTGAAGGCCAATAGTAGCATTTTTCTACAAGAGAAATAGTCTTGTCACGGCCAAAATGTCCACCAAGGCCACTTCCATTTATTTCTCGAATGACATGAAGACGTAAAGATCCTTGAGGTATGAAAGACGTTTGTCTTTGAAAAGAAAACCATCTTAAATGAGAAAATCATCAACACCACGAGTCGAAGAACCATATCTTATTAACTTAAAATCTCCATCTTCAGCATATACTTTAATATAATCAAATACTAAACTGTCGTTACGAATAGTTGCAAAAAGATAAGTTCGTCTACTTAAAGCATCAGCAACCTGGTTAGTCTTTCTGTACTTGCTAGAAATACCAAACAACACACCCAAATAACAAGAACACAAGTAATGGAAGACGATGTGGATAATACTCTCTCTTATTGATATGAATGGCCAAAACGACGTTGCAAACTTGCAAATTTGCAACTTTGCAACGTGAGACAGAAATAGTATCGTCGGCGGAATTTCCATCGTCAGATACTTTTTTCATCGACACCGATGGAAATAGTTTCGAGGTCGATGGAAATTCCATCTACGATACTATTTCCATCAATCAGATTAGCCTCATACAACCACTCAATTTTCTCTTCCCCTATAAATGAGCAACTTCAACCTCATTCACTCACACCTTCTTCTCAAGTTCCTCCTTCTTCGGTTTGAAAATGGCAGAATCCCCTCAATATGAACAACGTTATCGACATTTCAGGTTCACTAAAGAAGAGGATTTATGCATTTGTAGGAACTATGTGCGGCAAACGATGGAACGCACCGATCCTATACAATCGAATATTAGGGTGCCAACTTTATGGGGTGCGATATTATAAGATGTTTTGAAAGAGCATCCTAGAAACATTAGAAGTCGTACTGAACTGTCATTGTCTGGTCGTTTCAGCAAGATCAATCAAAAGGTCAATACGTTTTTGCAAATAGTAATTCTAAAACATCGAGTAAGGATCGTTGGTCAAACAAACGACGAAGTCATTAATGCAGCGTTAGAGGAGTGGAGAGTACGCCATAATGGAAAGTCTTTCCGTTATGATGGTTGTTTCAATATCCTTGGGTGTTGCCAAAATACTCGCCGCTTTTATTAATGGTCGAATTCCATGTACTTTAAATTTAATGTAATGCGACAAGCAAATTAATTAAATGGTTGATTTACGATTCTCGTTCAAATATAGTAACACAAACTTTCATTGATTAGATAAAAAAATATAAATACATTGTTGGAAAATCAAGTAACACAAACTTTGTTCATTCAAGAAGAAGGGAAAACTACATAAAAAGAAACCTAACATGCCAGCAAATCCGTGTCTTTCGTTCACTAAAGGTCTCTGCCTTCATTAGGATCCTGAGGAAACCAGCATTTGGGCTGAAGAGGTTCTGGTTAGCCAATCCAAAAAACTGAGCAGATCTATCCTGCCAATCTTGTTGAGTATCAACATGCATCTGGGATCCAGAAGAGCTACCTGGCACTGTAGTTGTATCAGAATCAATAATCGGACCATAACCCTGATAAGGTACGGTCTGAATTACTCTAGAGTTATCATATCGTTGGAATGTACCCTCCATAGGAATATAAGTGTTGTTTTCTGGTTGCGATGCAACCCAGTTCTGGTTCCGTGGTTGATGTTGCGCCAAGCCATCCACCAAGGACCTTGGTGCACTCACTGGACTAACATGGGATTCACGGAAAGACACATTATCATAAACAGTGGGAGCACGTATCGACGATGGAGGAGTAGTATGTGTAACCTCTGGCTCAGAAGCAACTTAGGTGCACTGAACATCATTGGGACTGTTGTTTGAGTTGCGAGTCCGAGCGCCGCCGCTGCTAGTTGCAGGGTCTCCTCCACTAGTGAGAATCCTACTCGGGGTGCCTGTGTTCAGACATCTTCTACTACGAGTGTTATGATTGTGAGCCGGATGAGTTGAGGAAACAGGGCTAGGTTGGCGTGGGCATGGAGTGTTTAGGTCAATGCCAATGCCAAAGAATGAGCATGTTCTCTATTTAGTCATCTCATCGATGTGTGTCGCCTGAATTCTACCCAAGAGGTGGTGATAATCGTTACATATGTGTTGAAGCAACTCACTTGATGTATCTACCATACGGTATGGTTCTCTCTCCAGAAATAGCATTATGCAACGGGACTGTAATAGGAGCTCCACTAGCGGCATCAATACTCTGAACAACCCAAGAAAACGGTGGTAAATCCGAAGAATATGGCTGAGTAGGGTAAAAATATCTATGTAGAAGAAGAAGAAGAAGCGCCTTGATGAAATTGCGAAGGCGGCTGCGAGGGAAGGAAACCACCCAGTGAAAGCCTACCTACTGGTGGCACGTCACACCCACCATAATTTTCTGGCTCTGTAAATATAGTTGGATCGGCAACCTGTCTAAACCATTTATCGTATTCTTCTTTGGTTGCCCCTTGAGTCAGCCGATATCTGTCTTCCATAGCTGTCTCCCACTCCCCCAAAGATCCTATCACCCGTTCATAATCGGCCTTCGAAATTATGCCATTATCAAATGGGTTGATTGCTTTTACTAACTGGCTTGTATGATGAAATATGAGTCTCTCTCCATATACAATATGGTGCTCTTTTGGTATAGGTCTATACAATATACACTTTGTCAAGCTCTTCATATACATCTCGGCGACATTAGGATCACTCTCCCACTCCTTCCAGGCAGCGTACTCCGTGCCTTTAAAATTTAAAGTGCTCCGTTGGGCTCCTTGTAGCCGGTTCATATTTCTACATGTGGTTCCATCTGTTAGCTGAACCGGCGCCCAGTTTTCTAGTTGGAACATCTTCATAATTGGAAATTGTGGGGACTCGTCTTCCTAAGTTGGATAACTCACTTTAAATTGAATACCACCAGAACTGCGAAGATAAAATAAATTACATTATTGTTGCAGGTAAAGAATAATACATTTGATGAAAATCAGCTTAGATTTTTTCTTACATCTTTGATGTGATGATATGCATCGAAGCTGTTGGCTGTTATTTCGGAGGAGACGGCTCTCAGTCTCCTGTGTAACTCTGCTAGCATTGGAGTTCCCCGGTGTTTTACCCTGGAAAACAATGTACTGCAAAAGAGTACTTTTAAGTTCGAGAGATCAAAGTCGAACAAATCTAGCCTAAACCAAGACAATGGCCGTTCCAGACTTCCTTCAGTCACAGATGAGGAGATAAGGTTGGTCTTAGGGAGGGAAGCAGAGAAAGAGTGAGATTAGGTATTTCTGGTTGAAATGATAATGTGTGTGGTTTCTGAATAACTTGGGAAGATGATGATTTCTTTCTGGTTTTGCAAGGATTTCTCAATTGAATCTTAATCTCAGCTTTTGCTCGAAAATGCAAGGTGAATCGAGATGAACTGAAAGTGAATTAGACTAAGATAGGTTGTGATTAGTTGTTCCTGGAAACAGATGAACTCATCTATAAATAGTATGTTCAGAAATAAACTGATCTCTTGTTAATCGTGGAGGAAAATGGTAAAGTGGAGGTAGTGGAATGATGGAGTTACTCCCATAGGGATAGCTTAATTGCAGTCATGCCCACTACTCATTAACCCAGTATTCCCACGAGTATAACCTCTTTCTAAGTGGGTGACACACCACAACTGTCGTAGACCGCCAGACCAAAACCCTAATGTAACTCCCCCCATTTGTGACACGTTTTGACATCTCTGTTGAATGGTGCATGTAACTCTTCGTTCGAATAAGTTCTTATTGACTTTGTTGAAATTGCCATCGCTGGATGTTGAGTCTTTTAGCAATACTTATTAGTAGGATGTGCGATGATCTTCGTGTTTGGAGAATATGGATACTTAAGAAATGTCTCAAACATGTGTTTGGCTAAAGTAGTATTATCATGAGATAACCTCTACTACATGAAATATAAGCAGAACAGATCATTGGAACAGACTTGGCCACAGATGACCAAAGCGCACCATAGGCTGGCACTTCCTGCAAGCTTATTCTGACCAAGCGGTCAGGGATATCTCAGACTGTCATTATAACTTAGGTTTGGCCAAGTGGCCAATGCTATCCCAGTGAATCTTGTCCTAGTGACCTAAAGGGATGGCCATCGCCGTCCCTTGAGTAATTTGATTAGGGATGGCCAGTGCCATCCCTCGAGCGTTTGATGAATTTTGACCATGAATGGCTAGCGCCGTCTTATGTACTTTGGTCAGGGATGGCCAGCGCCGTCCCTTGTGCTTTGGTCTGGGATGGCCAGCGCCATCCCTTGTGTTTTTGCCCTGGGATGGCCAGCGTCATTGATAGGCGTGCAAAACACCTCTCTAAGCATCAATTGATTATGCTTTCTTTGCAAGTTTTCGGGTGAATTTATATACTATTAGTTATTTTTATATTTTATGGGAAAATGGAGCTGAATCAAGAAAAGGAGAAGAAATCATCAAAGAGCACAAAGCGGAAAGAGAAGAAAAGCCAAAGATCAAGTTCTACTCATCCAAATGAGGATTTTCTTGGCTCTATCTTGAAGAGAGTTGAAATATGAAGCCAATGGCGAAAGAATCAAGTCAATCCAAGTTCGGACGAAGAAGTTATGAGCAAAACAATGAGTAAAAGAAGAAAAATCAGAAAATAGGCTAAAAACGGGAATTGCTACAGGATGTCCTGTTTATTACTAAGGGGCAACCCGACGCGTATTGACTTGCCTTAGAGGCAAAGAAAGAAGAGTTTGAGGAGGTTGGTTTCCTTGGATGTGAAGAATTAAGAGCCTTTATAAAGGGAAGCCTAGACATTATTTTGGAAATCTTTACACTTCAGTTTTCTCCCCTCTGGGGGAGACTCTCTCTTTCTTCTTCTTTTCTATATTTTCAATGGGTTTTGAGAAATCTATGGTTGTGTAATTTTCATCGTTATTGATTCGGGGATGTAATCGGAAGCACTAGACATGTGAATCAATCTGGCTGGTCAGTTTTAATATTTATTGAATTCTTTTATCGTTCATGTTCTACCGCATAAATAATTGCATGATTGATGTATTGCAATATGATTGGATGCTGTTTGTTTGAGTTGCAAATCAAGTGAATTTGTGTTCATATCTAAAGCTAAATTAGGGTTTTCAATACAAGTTTGCAAATCTTGATTACAAGTAGCACTGTGTGGTTATTTCTTGTGTGATGCATCCTAGTAATCACATGTAGAAGCTTGACCTGTGTTGAACAGTTTACTCGTAGTACTTCTGTTGCACAGATTAGCCTAATTCATAGAACTTAAAGCTCATCGGGGATTAAATTAACTTGATCACATGTTGTAATAAGTTGTTCTTTGGGTAGTATTCACATATTCATCGTTATGGTATGTGATGACATAAGGAATTTACCGGAGTATACTTGCGATGAGGTACTCTAGGGATATTGGTACAAGAAGGATTAAACGTTGACTCTGATCGATTGAAGAACGTGTTTGGTGACGGAAGATGAAACCCTTGATCAGTTATTTCTCCCTCTATTTTTTTTGTTTTTATTTTACTTTATCAACTCAACCCTCTATGGTTACATAAGAAGTGAAGAACAAGTAACAATTATATGCTCTCTGTGGGAACGAACTCTACTACCGCTATGCTGCTTGTTAGTATTTGTGGGAAATATCATATTGAATTAATTTGCTGGTTTGACACCCACCAGTCATCCCTTGTATGTTTGGCTTGGGATAGCCAGCGCAATCCCTTGTATCTTTGGCCAGGGTTGGCCAACGCCATCCCTTGTATCATGGGATGGCCAGCGCCATCCCTTGTATGTTTGGCCAGGGATGGCCAGCGCCATCCCTTGTATATTTGGTCTGGGATGGCCGGCGCCATCCCTTGTAGAATTTTGCCCAGTGGCTAGCAAGTGCCATCCCATGAGTAGTTTGGCCTAGTGGCCAGAGAGGACTCATAACAAAGGGCGGCGTATGACCATAAGATGGTGCTAGCCAAGACATCCCTTATCTAACCAGGGTCGTTGCAGTAGTCCTTCTCTCCCGGATGTATAACCATTTGGCATGTGACCATAAGATGGTGCTAGCCAAAGAGGGAAAAACTTGACCATGTAATGGCCAAGCACAACAAGGGCGGCGTATGACCATAAGATGGTGCTGGCCTAAACATCCTTGTCTAACAACCAGGGTCTTTGCAGTAGTCCTGGTCACCTGGTTATGTTATGATTTATCATGCTTTTTAGGGTGATGCAAAATATTATTATTTATCATGG
>JAJJMA010190588.1:0-34289 GCA_023529015.1 Papaver nudicaule | reverse complement strand
AAAAAAATAAAAATAAATAAGACCTGGCAGCGTCGGCTGCCAGGCAGGTTGACGGCGCCGGACCTAAATTTTTTTGCGTATTGTATATGTGTATGCTATGTACATTTATGTGTGTTTAGCAACGGATTATAACTGGTGAGTCCAGTATCAAAATTATGTTTCGTTCGTATATATGCATGTGTAGTCAAGTGTGACCTTATGCATGTGAATACAATCATGGTGATGATGAAATATTGACAAAGCTAGTTCTTACTCAGGTTTTCAGAGGCATCTCTCGTGACAACCCTTTCGTCGTTGTAGGTGGCAATATCAGGAGCTTCCTCAGGTAGTTCTTGAATTTCGTACATGCGCTTGATGCCATGTTCCCCCCTTAACATCATTCGTCCTAATTGGAATGTTGCGTGTTTTCCTCGTAGATGTCTAGTAAAGTAGAGTCGTCTTCTATCCAGGTGTCGCACCGCCAGACTCCTTGCGAAATTCCCTATACCGATGATAGGTTCTTTGTTGTTAAGCCCAAGGAGAGGCTGGCGAATCTTGAATGTTGGCCTATCCTTAATTTTGAGAATTCTGACGCTATTTCTGAGGTCATTCCCCAAGCGATCATTCACTTTTGCTTGCAGAGAGGCACTTGTAAGGGTATTCCGATCCGTTTTTCGAGAGTTAGATCTTCCCCGTGGAAATTTGTCATGCTGTTAAGGCTTCTGAGATATTGTCAATTAATGAGGATATGAGGGGTTTGGTATCTTTTGTTTCTCGTTGGTGTGAGCCTACCCATACTTTCATCCTAACCTGGGGAGAACTCACTATTGCTCTGGAGGATGTGGTCCTCCTCATGCATCTTCCAATTCATGGTATTATTCCTATGAAGTGGAGTGAGTCGCAGGATAAGTTGATCTCGGGTTTGTTGAAAATGGTGAATGATCTTAACAAAAAATGTCGCGCCATGGGGATTAGCAGTTATGAGAGTTGGGTTGCTTACTGGTTTAAGGGTGAGACTAGTATAGAGGGTTTGGCTCTGGATAGTACCTTGTGCGTCGCATCGTTCCTTATTCTCTGGTTCTCACAAGACATCTTCGAAGGTGATCCTGAAGGTATGCTAAAGCCTGATGTTGTTCCTTTGGCAGTGGCTCTCGCTGAAGGCAGAAGCTTGCCTATCGACAATTTGTTTCTTGGTTTCTTGTATTCACAGTTGGATGCTCTCACCTATGACATGGAATGTTCTGAAGGCAAGGAAGTCGTATCTCACATCCATATCCCGTTTGTGCAAGATTGGTTATCGGAGGACTTCCCAAAGTATTCTCCAGAGAATGAATTCCGACATCTTTGCCATAGAAGTTTGTATGCCAGGGTGTGTAGATGGGCGAATGAGAAGAAGCCCGTGGATGTGGCTCTTGTAGATTTGCTGGATAACGAAGAGCATGTAGTTTTTCGTCCTTGGAGTTGTGTTCCAGATCATATTACCCAAATTGATACTTTTTCCAATGATCCTGATGGTGTACTCGAGTCAGGGAAGAAAGATATATGTGGTGATGACATGGTCGGGGTTGCATCTCTTATGATAAGTTCTACTCCTGGCTATATCATTTCTCTTTGTCCTAGGGGTTTAGCTGCAGAAGTATGATATCGACAGAGCCGCTCGCCAGATGGGATTTGACCAGCATGTGATGAGGCACCGTCTGTTGATCTTCTAATGACGACGTTAAATTCTTTGGGTATCTCGGGTCGCAGCATCCGCTTCTGGTGTCCTGAGAAGGAGACCTCAATAACCTCTTCTTATGTGCATTTCTGGAGTCGACAACTCAGCCTCATCATAGAATTCGTGGAAGGTGTTTCTTCAGAAACCTACGGTTCCCAATCGCGCAGTACCACCTATGTGTCATTGCCTTTTGTCGAAGAGGTAAGATATTATGATCTATGGTGACTCTTCTTCTCTTATTATCTTTAGCAGGTTCAATAAAATCGTGATCCGCTTTCTTCAGGGTTCAGGATGTACGTAACGGGTTAAGCCTCGCGTGGTCGTTCCTCCCGAAAGTAGTCCCATCCAGGGCCGTGATTCTTTTCGCAACGATTGTCGTCATCCTTTATCACTTGCCTCTTTTGCTATTGATTCTAGTAAGCCGTTGATGAAACCACCTCATGTGGTTCTTCAGACATGCGATCCCATCGTTCTCCCCAAGGCTAGTGTTACCTCAGAGTTTGAGAGAAATGTGAAATCTTCTCTTCCGCAAGTCATAGATGCGGACAAGTCCCCAATGGTGAGTTCTATAACTTACATGCTTTATGATTTTTCGCAAAACACTCATCATATCTCGTGGTACTTGTAGATGCAAGTTGGCATGACCCCAGTTAGCAGTCTTTCACATGAGACGGCCGAGACACTAGTAGTTGTTGAGGATGTTGGAACTGATAAACTACCTGGCAATGTTGTTGTCGATGTCATTCCTTCAAATGACAGTTGAGTCATTCAAAGCTATCCAATGGCTGGCTTGGATTTTTCCCGTCCTGTCGGCTTTCTTCAGAATTTTACGACGGTCGGTGGCTTCAACGTGCCTTCTCGTCATAAGGACTTGTATTTTACTCTGTGGAACAGATATGGTCAATTTGCCCCCGGAGAGAGCAAAATCCATCTACGTACGCGGGAAAACTCTGTAGCTGATGTGTTAGACACTATTGATACCATGAGGTCTTTGGCGTTGCGGGACATTACCAAAGATATGATTAACGGCTGTAAGGAGTCGGTTGATGCTGCTGTTGCGGATGCTGGTCTTGACATGCCTTGGTTGTACCACTATATGGATGAAATGCTCTTCTTCATTGATTCTTCCACTAGATCTAAGCTTCAGACTATCCTTGCTAAAGAAGAGGAGAAGGTTCAATCACTATCACAGGAACTGGAGTTAAAGAAGGGGGAAGTTTGCCAGTTTGTAGCAGCTCTTAAGTCAGCGGAGGAATCCTTGGTGAAATTGAAGGAGGAGCGAGTTCGGCGGCGGTCCTATCAGCTCTTGATGGCTTTTTGTAGGGTTTTGATAGATTATTTGCGTTTTCTCTTAGTTGTTCAGATTTATTCTCGTAGGTACTTTTCTTTTCTGAATTGGAGATTGTGTTTTTGGTTGGGATTGATTGATATTCACAATAGGATTTTTGAATGAAATTTCACTCTTTTTAAATTTAACTTTGCGAATTAAGATCCTAACTACTGCATGCAACGAGATTGCACTGCTTTGGAGGGATTAAAGGTACAAGAATGCAAAAGGGGAAAATCTGTTTTTTATGAACTTTATGGGTATGACTTACTTTGTCTGTTCTTGGTCGTTCGGCATGGCCGCTGTCTTTTCCAACGAAATTGAACCCATCGCCGAATAAAGTTCTTGAATCGTATTGGTGACGCTTCCCTTTTGAACCAGACTATTGTCTGTTGGACCTTTAAACTTCATTTTGTGAGGCATTCCGGCGGTGTCGAGAGACTTGATGAAAATGTTGATAGCCCTACCGATATCGATTGGATTTCCTCGTGTCATTCCTTCGTTAAGGTAGTATCTGTTGGTCAGCGTCTTTTAATGTTGTCGCCCGTGACTCGCATTCCTCGTACTCCTATGTCCTGGCAAAGGTGTGGTCCATGCCTTGAATGGAAAGAGGTCCTTCCCTGATACGACATGATTGAGATCGGTGGCCATGTCTCTTCGCTGATCTCTAGACAAGTTAAGGGTTTTGCACACATCCTTCATTAATGATTGTACCCTCTCATTCACCGGTCCTTCATAGATTGCGAAGTTCCTGATATCCATGGAGACTTCTTGGTGTTTCCTCTTCTCCTACATGCAGTTATCCTTTCTGGATCTTGTGGTTAAGGAGAAGTTTTAGAGCGGTGCAGTGTTTCGTTGTATGACCGAAGGCTTCGTGGTAGGCACAATATTTCACTTCCTTAGGCGGGGAGGGTTGATGGGTGCCTTCCCATTTCCATTCTTTTATCAACTTAGTGACTTTGCTGAGAGGCAGCGGCAGAGTCGATTCTTCTGGAGAATTAAGTTTTCATTTTGCAGCTTGAGTTGGCGCAGGAGGTTCACTTGGATCGAAGCGTTCAGCTACATCAAGTCCCATTTTCAACGCGACTCTCTTCAGGATCCCTTTTTGCTGCATTCGAAAGTATGAAAGGAGTTTTGTGAAAACTTCGAAGTCCCGGTTTTTTGCCATCGCGCGGTGGGCATTCCTCAAACCGTTGATGCAAGCTTCCACAAGTCGTGACTCCGTAATTGATAGTTGTTCATTCTTGATAGCGATTTTCCTGAATCTTTTTATGTACGTGCACGGATCCTCTCCGTTTTCTTGAAAGAACTGTCCTAGGTACCCGATTCTTCCGAAGTCTGGCCAGTATTCCTCATAGAATGCTTAAACCATCTCTCTCCAGGTGTTGATACTGTCTGGCTCTAACGAATTGTACCAAGTATACGCTGACCCGATAAGTGACTTGGGGAGCTCCTTGAGGCGTATCACATGATTGGCATCATGCATATCCAATGATTCAATGAAACGCTCAACGTGTTTTCGTGCGTCTCCTATCCCATTGAATAAAATAAATAAAGGCGAAACATACCCTTGTGGCAAAAGAATTGCTTGTACTCTTTGTGAGTGGGGTAATGTGTACCTAGTTGAGTAATTCTCCAGGGCATGATTGTCTGGGACATACGCTGCGTCTTGATTTTGTGGCGATATTCCTTGGGTTGGTGCAGGGTCATTCCTGGCGCATGCTCCTGCCTCGGTCGCCTTTCCTGGGGTTGGGATCGGTGAGTATGCTGCATTATAGAGGATTTCTTGATTATCCTGGAACCATGGTAATCCCAGAACCATATCATGTTCCAGTGTTTCCTTAACAATGTGGAATCTTGCCTCCGTTCGAGCGGCCAGTATTCTCACAGGTAATGTGACATACCCGCAGGTGCATACAGTTTCTCCCTTTGGATTTTCTATTTCGGTAGGGAAAGGCACGAACTCACGGTAAGAGATTCTAGCCGCGTTGAGAGTATCCACGGATATGACATTGATAGGGTGGTGGCATCGATCAGCGTACGTGGGAATTCCACATCACGAATGTGTGTTGTTGTAAGAAGTCCCCATCGGTTTTCTGCCAGTATCTTCCAGTTGTAAGTCATGGGTGCAGGTTCTTCTGATGGTGACACGAGTTGTGCTGACTTCTTCAAGAGTGACATAGGATGCTCTTCATCTCCTTCGAATGGTAGACGTCTGTTGGCGAGAATATGGCACAGAGCTGTAAACAATTCTTCTTGTTGGATTCCATCTAGGCAAAGGACCCCACACAATTGATCTACCGCAACTTTAGTTTTTTGAATGGTACATCCTTCTGTGGCGTTGAGGTCGTTGGCGGAGAGATGTGTGGTTTTGGTATCTGATCCTGATCTAAGTTCAACCATTTTGAATAAAGTGAAAATTTTCTGAAACCGAGAGATTGATCTCCCACTGTGGTCGCCAATTGTTTTAACCTCTATTACATGAAATATAAGCAGAACAGATCATGAGAACAGACTTGGCCACAGACGACCAAAGTGCACCATTGGCTGACACTTCCTGCAAGCCTATTCTGACCAAGTGGTCAGGAATATCTCAGACTGTCATTATAACTTAGGTTTGGCCAAGTGGCCAGTGCTATCCCATTGATCTTGGCCTAGTAGCCTAAAGGGATGGCCAGCGTCGTCCCTTGAGTAATTTGATTAGGGATGGCCAGGTCCATCCCTCGAGCGTTTGATGAATTTTTACCATGAATGGCTAGCGCCGTCTTATGTACTTTGGTCAGGGATGGACAACGCCGTCCCTTGTGCTTTGGTCTGGGATGGCCAGGCCATCCCTTGTGTTTTTGCCCTGGGATGGCCAGTGCCATCCTTTGTATGTTTGGCTTGGGATGGCCAGCGCCATCCTTTGTATCTTTGGCCTGGGATGGCCAGCGTCATCCCTTGTGTTTTGACCTGGGATGGCCAGCGCCATCCCTTGTATGTTTGGTCTGGGATGGCCGACGCCATCCCTTGTTTTATTGGCCAGGGATGGCCAGCGTCATCCCTTGTAGAATTTGGCCTAGTGGCCAAGGATGGCAAGTGCCATCCCATGAGTAGTTTGGCCTAGTGTCCAGAGAGGACTCATAACAAAGGGCGGCGTATGACCATAAGATGGTGCTAGCCAAGACATCCCTTATCTAACCAGGGTCGTTGCAGTAGTCCTACTCTCCCGGATGTATGACCATTTGGCATGTGACCATAAAATGGTGCTAGCCAAAGAGGGAAAAGCTTGACCATTTAATGGCCAAGCACAACAAGGGCGGCGTATGACCATAAGATGGTGCTGGCCTGAACATCCTCGTTTTCTCAGGGTTGTTGCAGTAATCCTACTCTCATGTTTCATTACCATTTGGCATGTGACCATAGGATGGTGCTGACCAAAGAGGGAAAATCTTGACCATGTAATGACCAAGCACAAAAAGGGCGGCGTATGACCATAAGATGGTGCTGGCCTAAACATCCTTGTCTAACAACCAGGGTCGTTGCAGTAGTCCTGCTCTCCTAGTTATGTTATGATTTATCAAGCTTTTTAGGGTGATGCAAAATATTATTATTTATCATGGGCTTGTTCTAAGTCCATTATGTTGTTTTACATTTTTTTCCATATTCTAAAATCCACCATCTACACCCGGTCATACTTATATGCGACGTCTAAGTTCTAAAGTCTCCAGAAAACCAAAATTTACCTTCGAACTAGCATTGGGGAAAAAACAATAGCCTAGAATCCATAATATAAATATTCTTTCAAGCTCATCGTAATCTTCTTCGGGCCAACTATCATCATCATTTTGGAATATTTTACAATATTGTGTCAAAAAATCTCTCAACAGTGCAATATTTAAACCGTTACCTCGTATAACTTTAGATAACCCAAACTGTTTTAGTTTAGGAAGTCGTTCGGCCTTGTTCCTATATGTATCATCATATTTAATAATTAAAGTATGCGTATAAATAATATTGGTTTGCCCCAATTAAAATTTTAATAAAAAACTTACCCGCCTCAAAATCTCTGAAGAAAAATGTATTTGAAGTTTTCCAGTACCGTTCAATTACAGACTTTATTAGCTTACTTTTCTCATAGTGAGTGTAGATGAAATAAAACTCTCTCCATGGATACCTTACTCGCTCTTTAATTGCAGGAAGTTGATCGTAAGTTTCTTTAACTAATCCCGTGCCAATATGTATCGTAATATATACTAATTAAAGTTTGCAAAAAATTATAACCAATATTACTGTTGGACAAAAAAAAAATTACCTCCTCTTAAATGTATGATCTTAGTATTCCTTGATAAATGCTGCGGTATAATATTAGGACCACAAAGTTATCTCACATTAGCCCACTCATAATCTTTATCTTGAGTCCAATTGATATTTGTGGGTTGATCGTGGTAATCGTCATCTTGACCTTTTCTTTCTTTGCCTTTGCCTGTAACCGCATTCTTTGCTGCCCTTGCTAGACGTTTCATGATCGAAAAAAATTTTGCTTGAAAAAAAAAAAAACGAGAAGAAGAAGAAGAAAAAGAAGAAACTAAAAGATAGTAGAAGAAGAAGTGAGGAAATAGTGTCTCAAACTCGGCTATTTATACCAGATACAAATACTCTCGATATAGATGGAAATAGTTTTGACACCGACAGAATTTCCATCGTCGACCGATACTTTTTCTGTTGACACCACTGCCCAAAAAATGTTTTGCTAGGCCACGTGGGATTGTAAAACAAGCTTTTTGTTTGGCCCCATTGGAACCGGCCTAAGGGTAGAGGGTTTCTTATTCATAGAGATCACTGAGGACAGCCCCCTCAGTGATTTAATGGTACTCAACTATATATTAATGTTTGTTCACACTATCTCAGGATAGTGTCCACCCTCTGGTTGGTTACATAGTTGGGGGTGCGGAGACTAATCTCTCCGCTTACTATTCTACAAGTATGGACAGCGGAGGACATTCCCTCCGCTGTGTTTCCTAAGCCTACGCTTGTTTCTTCATCTTCCTTCTCGGGAACCGCCATTTGCTGAGAAATTGGACCGTCATGTCTTTACTGTTTGAGGTGAGATCTCTGATATAATGTTTATCCTTCTTCATTTCTTTTCTTTAATTTCTTTTGTTATCATGTCTTTTCCTCATTCCCCTTCTCCTAATGATGCCGCTACTCTTAACACTGCTACGAATTTCCTTGAAAATGACGAAGGTGATCCTAGTCTATCCGCTGCTAAACGGGATCTACGATCTCAGGAAATTACGAAGAGTTTTCTTAAGTGTATTGTTTCGGTTCAGAAGGGATTCCTCCCTTCGTCCTCCCCAAATTTGTTTTTCTTTTAAAATCTGAACAAAATCAAAGATTAATAAGTGATTACTCTTTTATTTTATAGGTTCTGTTGTTGCTCCTTCATCTTCTACTGTTCCTTCATCTTTTGTTACTCCTTCGTCCTCTGCTTCTCCCCCATTTTTATCTGGATATAAACGATTTTCAATTCTACGACGTGGGTTTTGCTGGTGGGTCTAGTGTTGTTGTTGACAACTCTGACTCTGGTCCTCGTTTCGAGGCTTTCTTTGATGTTGATGGTTTGCCACCGCTGCTGCGCTTTTCTCCTTTGCCGACGACCCTCCGATAACTTCTGCTGACGGTTCTGGATATTTATCTTCTGAAGTTCAGACCCCCCCAAGTAACTGGTATATTCATTTTGTTGTCGTTGAACTTCCTTCTCCCTCAACGGATACTATTTCTTCGACTGTTGAACCCTTGTCTCTGTCGGGCGCTTCTGTGGAGCCTCTTCTGAACAATAATGCTAGGTCTCTGACTGCCACTGAAGTTAATGTTGGTGTAGAATCTACGCATGTTGTTGATGTGAAGGCTGGTGCTGAATCTCTGCGTGCTGCTGATGTGGAGGCTGATGTTGAATCTGTAATTGCTGGAAATACCAAACAATACACCTAAGTAAAACTAACACAAAAAGCATAGACGATAGAAGAGTAAAGGTATTCTTTATTGACATGAATGACCTGGAATCCCCTCTTTGGAAGTAGATGGTCTCTATTTATAGAGATCATTGGGGGGTCTATTGTAAAGTGTATTCATACTATGTCGGTTACATTCCTCCTTCCGCTATGCGGAGGGCACTAGGGTATTACATATACTCTGGGGTGCGGAGGCTATCCCCTTCGCCTGCAACCTATTACATGGACTACGTACGGGGTCATATATGATCCTCCGCTCTTACATACTAGCGTGCGCTCTTGCTGTGGCTTCTAGGGTACATATGAAATATGGCACCCACAATCTACCCTTTTTTTATGAACCTCGGGATGACTGGTTGGTGGAGATCGTGCTGGTCTTCTGATGCTTGCATGGATGCTTCTGGTTGATGCTGATCGGCTCCTTATTAGGTTACTGCGGGCGGCTTCACTGTACGTTGGTGTAGATTCGTTCCTTAGTCGGTCGAGTTGTTTTGCGAGCATGTTTTTGAGGGTGCGAGTGGAATGAGTATCCCTATTCTTCCCTTCCTTCATTATTTCTTATGATAGGTTTTTTCTCTGTAGTCCGTCCAGACTGTTGTTTATTATTCCGACATAAAATATTCATTTTTGCCTAAATAGTTTAATGTTTATCAGCGTTTTAGCAATTTTTGGAGGGAATGCTCTGTGATGATGACATGTTATTGCATGTTCTTCCCTTTCCTTAAAACTCCAAGCTCGAATGCCTTTTTCATTGACTGCTTGATGTTCTTCACCGACTCTTCTTAAAGTCAGGGGTAATTTCGTCATCTTTCTCCTATAAATAGCGATGACGCCTTTCTACTATGATAATACTTTGTGTTTTGAAAACGATTCTTTTTAACAATTTTCGTTTCCCGATCTTCCTGGTTCTCTTTCAATCGACTCCTCTGCATATTTTTCTTTTCGGATTTTTGTTGAGATATATTTATTGTTTATCCCCCTTTTTTTTTCTTTTCAGATAATGTCGACCTTATTCAAAGGGATGTTAACGACACCCTCTTGTCTCCTATTCAAGCGCTTTCGTTTGGGCGTTCCGAGGATCATCCACAGGTACATGTTTCGTCTCTTATCTCCGAGATGCGTCGTATAACTCGTTGTGGTGATCAATTCTCTTTTGAACCCTTGGGTACTACCCCGCTTAGTCGTGATGTAGTGTAAAATTTTGTATGCACCCCTGATGTAGGCATTGTTACCTTCAGGCAAATCCAAGAGGGTATTCCTATCCCGCTTTATGATTTGGAGGATCCTTTTATCTATTTTGCTCTTGTAACTAGGAGAGTTATGTGTTCTGCTGTAAAGTATAGTCCCGCATTTTGGCGTTTATTCAGCTTCTGCGCGGAGCAGAGGAAGCTAGTTGCGGATGCCAGAATGTTTAGCGTAATTCATTTCAACGCTACGTATAATGATTGTATGAACACTTCCGCTAGTTTTAGTGCTTTTCCTAGAGGTCGCGGGAAGAGTAGGATCTTTGATCCTATATTCAAACCTGAGTTGGTGAAGTCAATTCTCCTTGATTTCTCCGATGCTGGTTGGCTTGATCATCCTTTTGTTGTGCGCGGTCCATGGATCTTAGGATTCGATGGCTCCATTCCTCATACCTCTTTACACTACACCATATTCTGTGATTCGCAACTGAAATTCGCAACGTAAGTATGACCGTTGCAAACCGGAACAGAACCTGGACCGTTGCGAAATTGATGCAACGGTGGAGATTTAGTTGCGGATTGATGCAACAGTGGAGATTATGTTTCTATTTCGCAACTGTTTGGTTTCACGTGTGTGTGATGTGCGTGTGGCTTAGGACACTTTAGTACTAGGTGTGTGAAAAAACCGTGTGCCATTTACAAACCGTGTGAAATCGGGATAACTTCCCCTACCTACCCTTTCCATTCATTTTCAGATCTATTTTTTTCCTTCTCTGCTATGCTGTGAATAGAGGCGATAGTTAGGGTTCGTTTTTTTTCTTCTCCGTTGATTTTGTGTTGTTTGTTGTTGATTTTGGTTCAAGGGTTTATTGAGACGATCGTGTAAGTGTTTATAGTTAGGGTTTGGTGTTGATTTTGGTGTTGTTTCATCTTTTTTTTCCATAGTTAGGGTTTCGTTTCAAATCTTTGGATTGATTGTCTCTTTTTCTTGGATTTCAGATGGAAGATAAGACCCAAGGGCTATCATTACCTGGAAGAGAAACAAACTCAGGTATAATTTCTTCTTTTCCTTTTAGGGTTTCAGATTCATGATAAAGATTTGGTTTTATGTAAAGGGTAATTCATATCGTTTGATTTCTGTTCAGATTTCTTGTTTTTGGGTTTAGATTTTGTGTTTCAGTGTTAGGGTTTTGAAGAATTTATCTTTGTTTGAAGTATTTCAGAGAGATTTTTTTGTTTCATGTGTGAGATGATTGAATATGATAAAATGTGAGTTCTGATTGTAGGTATTTCAATGGTAAGCATGAACGAAAAAAGCAGTGTTCATATCTGAAACCGCCTATATTGGTACCAGTACTATTTATTGAGATTTCTGAAACCACCAATTAGTCCTATCTAATTACTTATGCTGTGTTTTTGAAATTTTACTCAGAGGTTGGTGATGGAAGCTGTAGCTGCTATAATTGGAGAAGGACTACATGTTGGTGTGCGAAATATGCCAGGGAAAAAGATTCGGGATGACAGCAAAACATTGCTGCAGACTGGAATCTGTGACAATGATAAGTTAGATGGTCTGGGTTCAGATTTCTGCCCCAAAGATTCTCCACATCTGATTCAATCTGATATGCCTCAGCTTCTGACCAGGTGAATACAATATGCTTCAATCTTTTTCTTTTTTCTTAAATTTTGTCATCTTTTAGTTATTCCTTTCTTAATGTATCGTTTGAACTAGAATGGGTTGATTCTACTGTCACAAACACTAATTCATGATCTCATCAATATTTATTTAGGTACCCACCAAGTCTTGCTATAGACACGGGACTTCTGATGCATCGCGAGATACTCCCTTAACCAATTTGACCAACAGTTTAGAAAGTGATCATGACTCTGTTCTCTCCCCAACTGACATGTAATCGTGCCTGATTCCAGAGCCCTGCCCCCCATCCTGCAAATAGTTTAGATGTGTTGGCAGTGGTTCCAGCGCACAGAAAGTCTAGGCGATAAGATCTTGGGACTGTGGTATTAGGAGACCCTTCTCTGTTCACGAGGTAGAAGCACTTGTCCATGCTGTGGAGAAACTTGGAACTGGAAGGTGTCCACCTACTATTTTATTTTCTTGAGTAAGGTCAAGGAGTTTTAAGCACTATATATTTTTCTTACTTCTAACTGTCTCTTCACTTTTTTCTCAGCTGGCGTGATGTGAAGTTACGTGCCTTTGACAACGCAAAACATCGTACATATGTGGATTCAAAGGTACCTCATTTGCACTAGATATTTGCCAAATTCTTTTATTGTTTTGCTTGGTAGCTGTTTGGATAGTCAAATAATGGTAAAGTCAGTTACGTATTCAAGTATATGATTAAGTTGGACAATTCAAGCAGAGTATTCAAGTATATGATTAAGTTGGACAATTCAAGCAGAGTTTTTTTTCCCCCCTTTTTGTAGTAGCTTCCTGGTGAGAAGGGTTATAGAACCTATGCAGCTATGCTAAAAAGATGGAATAGGCTTTGTTGTTTGATTTTCGTCTTTTTTGTTAGCCTTAGGTAAATGTTGTTTCCTGATCATGGGATTTGTGAAGTTGTAGAAGGAGCTTCCAAATCTAGTAAGCCTTCTAACAACAATGATGATTGTGTGAAGGAAAACTTTGTGCGTGCTGATCCAAGTTACCTTAACACTCTTGGAAATGCTCATTCTGCATGGTGTTTTGGTGCAATAGCTGATCTTGTTGACAATTCCATGGACGCCAAGGCAACTAAGTATGTAATCAGTTTTCTTTTTAACTAACTTTTGTTGTTTCTACAGAAGTCACTTTTTGGCTCCTACACTCTAGTGATTTAATTTGTATATGTATTTATTGATAAGTAGTACTACCTTAAATTCCATGTAATAATACAAGCGCTTTTCCTGTGAAAACTTACATTGTGTTGTTCATTCTATGCAGGATTGAGATATGGCTCATGAAGATTTAAGCGCAATGCTGTCATTTGGGTGCAAAATGAACTGATGTAAGCGAGTTAGATCGTATTGGAAAATTCGGCATTGGTTTTAAGGTATTTAGATTTCATGTTGTTTATGACTTATAATCCTTCGTTTCCATCATTAGTGGACCTCAGCACAGGTTTGAGAACACGAACTATTTAAATGAATAACCTTTTATCTCAGAAAATGTTTCGGACTTCAGTAAACATCAGTTTCGTATATCAAATTAATTACTTCTGTTCGTCTAAGCTTCCTTTTGAACTCATTCCATGCCTAGTTTACTCCCATGAATAATTAAGTTAGACTAGAAACAATGAATACCCATATATCATTAGGTGGTTATCTCCAGAGAGGTCTTTGATCTCCAAGGATAGAACCCCAGATAATTACAATCTATCTATTTCTATTCTTTCTTTATTATAAAGAGAACGTCGACATCATGGTTTCATCAATTTATTTTTATAGTTTATTTCAAGCTTATGATGTAGTCTTTTTGAATTGTCAGGTTATGTTAAAACATGAAGCATTATTTGACAGACCCAGTAGCAAAATGACATTCAAGCAAAATGGCATTCAAGCTGAGATAGCACCGGCTACTCTTCTAGTTGTTGATTTTTGGTGGATACATGCTTAACAAAGCAGAAGATCGATTACCGGAATCTACAAAGCACTTGAAGTTGATTTGAATGTAAGAGTTCCTTTTTCTCATAAACACTGTAATTTTTGTAAGATTTCTTTTATTCAAATATAAGAACAAATGTCTATCTATCACTTTCTAAGGACATGAATTATATATATTCAACTTGTACTAGTAATAATGGTTCTAAGTATTTGTGTGTGGAGAATGATATATATATATATATTTGTTTGGAGAAGCACCAGGTCAAAGTCTGACTGACCTTGTTTTGACCAGGTCAAAGTCTGACTGACCTTGTTTTGACCAGGTCAAAGACTGACTAGGTCAAAGTCAAGGTCGGTCTTCTTTGACCTGGTCATTTTTTTGACTTCAGTAAAAAAATTTGCAACGGTTCAGCTGGCGTTGCATAATAAATGGGCTGTAACGGGCCGAAGACCGTTGCATTTTCCGTTGCGGCCCAAAAATCGCAACGTTAACAATGCTGTTTCGAAATTTGTTACACCACCTTTCGTAACAGCAGGGCGACCGTTGCGACCAGGAATAACAACATACCAGGGTTCGTTACGACTAGCAAAATATGGTGTAGTGTTATCTCCTAAGCATTCTTTCCTTTTTTCTAAGAAAAAGTATAAGCGATTGCGCCTGACTTGTAACTTTTCTCCTCCGTCTTCTTCCATTCGATCTCTTCGAAGTATCCGTGCTTCTTGCGTTGTTCCTTATCCTTTGGTTCCTGAAATTCAAGATAATAATAGCGATATTGATGATGAAAGTACAAGCGAGTTAGGGCTTGATACCGTGGAGGAGTCTTCGTCCTCTGATAGTGCCGTTAATGCTTCTTCTTCCTTTGACTGGGCGGTAAGTGTTCCACTCTACACTTTTTCTCTTTGCTTTATCCTGCGCCATTTATTCTGTTTTGCCTATCTGACTCCTGTTTGCTTTTACAGGTTGCTGCTCACTCCGCTCGGTTGTCTTCTGGTTCTGGTGCTTCTTCATCCTGCATGGGTTATTCTTTTGACAGTGAATTTTCAGATCCCGAAGATTTACCTATAGTGCATAGGCTTCGCCGTAGATCTAATGATATTTCCATATGGGCTTCGTTGTTGTTGCCTCCCTGCTCGTGCTCCTTTTTTTGCTTTAACTTCGGTTTCCTTCTTTTTGTAGGGCTTCAAGCGTCTACGTGTTGATGATCCTCCTGCTTATATGGATCTTTGTAGAACTTGGCAGATCATAGAGTCTTCAAAGAATGTTCCACCTGCAAAAGCTGATAAGATTGACAAGCGAAGCCTACAACGTCGAGGGGTGACGATTCTCGTTCCGCCACAGGCTCAGCCTCAAAGAAGGCTTCAGAGAAGGGGGATCAAATTTTAGCTGGTATTTAGCAGGAAGTTGTTGCTAATTCCAAGGCTAGTAACGGTGCCACCTCCAGTTCCTTATCCGCTGCCATCTCCAGGCTTTCTACTGTTGCGGGCAAGGCTCTGGTGGAACACCTGGTTCTTGGTATTGCTAATCTTGAATCTTTTCCTCCCTCTGTTGTTGAACTTTCTCGTAAGTATTCCTATTGTGGCTTTTTCCTATTCCTATGGTGCACTTTGCGCGCACTGGTTGCTAATTATTTTCCTGGTTATTTATGTAGGTTTGAAGAGGGATAAAGACGCTCAAGCTAGATTTGGCTAACGCCGAGCTGACTCTTCTTCGTGGTCAAGTCAACCTGGCGGAGGAAACCTATAGGCAAAAGTGAGAAGGAGATCCAAGGATATCTGGACTGCTCTGAACCGATTGGAAATCTCCTTGGTCCTTCTAGGATTACTTTGTTCAAGGACCTCAATTTTCTTTCTGCTAGTAAGCTAGATGAAATATCTTAAATTTAAGTAGGTTAATCCCCTAGAAAATAAATTGAATGAACATGAGTATCGGCCTACCTTGAGATCTGCGTGGTTGTTCCTTTTATTTAAAAGCTTGAATATTTATTTGACCGTTCTTTTTATTACCAGTCCTTTATCGCATTTTTATTTTGCTTCATGTGCTCCCCTTTCTTTCTATTTGTTATTTTTCTTTCTTAATCCCACCAATGTCTCTCCGCGGAGGTGGGGCTTTCCTTTCCGCGGAGGCTACTTAGACAATTTTTGCTTTTCTCGATCGGGACACCTGTCAGAATCGTTTTGCTGAAACGAGTTTCAACACTCCGCTTTTATTGGCAGTTGGGGTTTTTTATCCTTCTATAATCTAGCCGGTTTACCATACATTCCCGGACTAAACGCCCACAGTCGACATTCATCGGTCATTTTGCCGCCGACAATTATTATGCGACGGACTTGGCTCCTCTTAGAGGTTGGTATTTATTCTGCCCCGGTTAGGTACAGGAGAGGGCGTACCCCTCATTTCCTGAGATAACATTCAGAAGACAGTCGGTTTTTCCCGTTTGCCACTTTACACGTGGACTTCTGTTTATCCTTACCTAGCTCCGATGGTTCACTATACATTCCCACGGAAATAATGCAGTGCTCACCGGTCATTCTTCGTACCGGGAATAAAAGGATTTTGGGGAGGGTCATCGAGAAAGGGCTATTTTCATTAGTAGAGAATAGTCAATTTCTTACTCATTAATAACGTATGAAAAAGGAGGGGTACCGAAATACAACCAACTTTTCGTTTGGGCTCGTGAGTCTTATGGTTTAAGTTTGGACGATCTCAAAAATCAATATCCAAACTCTAATAACTGGAGTTGTGATCTTGGGGATCAACTCAACAAAGTTGGGACTTTGGAGTAAACTCTACAGTTATTGAATAACGTACTACTTGGTGCTTTAATTATATAATCAGAGATTGATGCGTGTCGTTTACCACAACAAATTAATCGAGATATTTCCCACTAATTAACAAGTAATATAGCGGTAGTAAGGATCGTTCCCACAGAGAGCGATGCAATTGATATGTTATTTAAATCAGCAAAACAATAACAAAAGGAAAACGAAGGGGGGTTTGGTTTGAAATCACGTAAACAATATGAAAGTAAACAAAGAATAACGTAAGAAGATGATTAAGAATTCCTTCGCCGTTACCAAGCGTTAGACTCAATCAATATACCTGTTTACCTTTCGTTAGAAACATATGTCAACAACCGTAGAATAGCAGGTTCGCTTAGCTATCCCCAAAACTCCTTGTATCACCGGATGACAGGTTCGCTTAGTCACCGGATTCTATCCATCCGAGCCGCCATGAAGTTCGTTCTCAAGGTGTAACTCAGTTGAACGCATTAAGGTTTGTGAATTTAGGTTGATCCCAGCAGTTAAACTCGGTTCGTTCGGTCCACTTACTGGTGTTGTCTTCACACACAATTGCTCCACAGAATCCCTCTGCAAGGTCTCGTGTTCTCTGCTTGTGCAAGAATCAATATACAATTACGGATACCCCAATTCTTACTAGCATTAGAATGATCAATCGACTAATATGGTTGTGCACCCAAACCGGCTAGAGATCAATCATAAACCTTCTAAAAAGTAAAGACAAGCCACAATGAATCACAATTTAAAACTCAAAGAAACTTGTAATTAATCTTGTTTCACGTTTAGAACATTGAATTCATCCCTAATCTACAAAAGAATTATCCGCTCATTGGAAAATTACAACGAGAAGAAAAGAATAAAGTTCCTCCCAAGGGAGAGGAACCGGTGGTAAAAGATATATAAAATTGTCTCTAGGCTCCTCCTTATATAGGCTTCAATCACCTCCTCTTGGTTTCCATAATAACTTGCTTTCCTTTCTTAACTAGGATTCCAAAATCAAGCACAAATCGTAGCCATCCATCTCGAAATATGGACGGCAAAGACATACCCAGTTCATGTTTTCACGGTTGAAAGGTTTCCAAGCTCTGTCCAAAATCTAAGCCAAGTTTGTCTCAAACTTGAACCCATCTTTCCCTGCTTTGGTCGGCTTCCAAATCCAAGAGAATTTCTGACCCAGTTTTCTTTTCTCTGTTGGTTTCTCTGTCGATTCAGTGTTTATTCCCTTCCTGAACTCTAACTCCCTGAACACAACAACCATCAGACCTTCTCCTCCTTGCTGCATAACTGAACTTTCTTTGCCTTGGATGTACACTTCAAATCCGATCAAAACTAGATGCTTCAGACCATCAAACACCCCTTACGCATGGTAGTAGTGACAGTAGCTTTAACACAATACAAAGCCAAGGCTAGCAGCTACAACCCAACTTTCCCTGGCTTTCATGTGCACAACCTTACCAAAAACAAGGCTCAAAACACCATCCTCCTGATGTCATCCTTCAATTCTGAGCTTGACCCATCTCTTCATTTACCTCAATCTTCTTAATCTCGGCTTCATCTTTGATTTCCAACAACTGGAACTGGTAGCATCAACTCCCTATTTTAGGCTTAGTTCAGCAGCTGGTTCTGACATTTTGACAAACAGTTCTTGTGCAAAATTTCTTGTTAAGCTGAATGACTTCAATATGGTTCTTTGATTAGCCCTGCTCCTTCCCTGTCAATTCAATCATTCACACACCAAGTCATCATCCATTCAAGTAGTCAGCAAACACAGCAGCGTCCATTCAATTTCTTCTTCTTTCTTGTTGGTTTTCCTGTCCATCTTCATCTTCTAACGAACACCAACTCGAGCCATTAGTCTTTCCCATCTTGTCTTCGATGCCCTCTCAAACCTTAGCCAAAACCCATGAATTTGGTTGTTCAATCTGGGCAGAACTGGTCATTAACTTAGCAGGAGGAGAAGAAAATATGGAACTGGTCGTCTAAATGGGAAAGCTCGACCTAGTTTTAAGTTTATATACAGTTGGTTCCGTCGGTATAAGAAGAAAACAAGGTCAATTAGATCACAACACGAGCTGTGGTCTGGTGGTTCGCAGCACGCCTAAGGATCTGTAGGTCCTGGGTTCGAACCTTGCTGCTGCACTTCTTCTCTTCATTTTTTTCTTCTTTTTCTGAACTTCAACTGGTTGCCCCTTAACAGAAACAGGACGTCAAGTATCACTTCCCGTTATTTATTCTCAGCTCCCTGAACCTTTATTTTCTAGTTCCTGTATTTCTTCATATTTATGATTTAACCCCTGTTTCTGAAGAGTTTCTACTGACGTCCCTCTTTTTCATTCACTAAATTTCGCTAACTTCTTCATACGAATTCGGAATGACTTGATTCTTTCGCCGTTGGCTTCGTATTTCAATTCTCTTCAAGATGGAACCAAGAAAATCCGCATTTGAACGAGTGAAGCTTGGTCTTTGGCCTTTCTCCTCTTTTTGCTCTTTTGTTCTTTGCTCCTTTAAGCACTTTTAGCTCATATTTGGATGATTCAACCTAATAAACGCTACACAATAGAAAACAAGAGTAATGCAATGTATTTCACAAGAAAACTAACAAAGAAAGCATAATCAATTGATGATATTAAGGTGTTTTATGCACCTATCAGAGATATAATGCGGAAAGTAAAAGCACACAAGACACCAGAGATTTTTTTAACGAGGAAACTGCCTTGCAGAAAAACCTCGGGACCTCGTCCAGATTGAACACCGCCCAGTACAAACTAACTACAAACGCTAGCCTACTATAAGACTTCGGTCTGGGATGTAGCAGAGACCAACTCCAGCCCTCCAAGAGAATTGGCTACTGTCGCACTCCTTACGTCTCTAGATCCCCCACAGATCGTCAAGCACTTGATTTCCCCAGCTGACGTACTTTACAGGCCTAGGAGTTGCTTTGACCGATGTCAAAGTCTTGTGGCAGCAATACTGGCTTTGCAACCTAATTGTTGACGTATGGTCTAACTGTCCTCTATCAGTTTACCACACACAAGTTGGCTTCCTTCGGATGATTAAATCCAGGTCATACGTAAATCTACTTCACAAATCAGGGCTGACAAGCAAACCGAGTAAGCTATGCCTAATTTGTCTCTACCTCAGTTATACACGAAGAATCACTTAAGAAACTTGTATAACTGGAGCTAACTAGGTCTTACAACACCGAGTGCAGCCGTGCGTTGCTACCTTTCAACCTTGTGTGTAACGTATCAGTTCTTTAATAGCCGTATAGCAGAAGAGACGGACTATGGAATAGACAAGAACGTGATCAGGTTACCAAGGTTACAGGTTAACCCGATTTCAACCAAATATGGTCTCAATCTCCTACCTGTGCTTCCCAACTCTAAAGAGAAGTCTTTTATAGTCGTAGGGAGTTCCCAGATGAGCTGCAACCTATAGAGGATGACTATACCACAACAAGCATTCACCGAAGTGAAAAGAGTTTACGTTACCTTCCCTAAGGACCTTCACGTATGCTTGATGCTTGCGGTATTTGTCCGTAGACACCTCTATTTATAGCACTCAATAAGATAGGTTGCTTTGGAATAAAGCAATCAATTACTTGTCCCACAAGTTAAGGAAACCCTAAACTTGATAACCAAGTAATAGAGATTAATCTCGATTGGAATTCTTTCTATCATTTATCTGCCAAGTGTTTTGTTAGCTCAAAAACACTTCAAGATAGAATCCAACAGACCAGAGATAATCTTATCTTATTGACTCATTGAGGATCGTTAGATGGAACACAAAAGATATTATGTGATATACAAGTCCATCTAAGAGATAAAGGAGTTTAGAGTTTGACCCAAGTGAAATTCTGAAAGAATATCCACTAAATCCGACACCAGCAAAGTAACCGACATTGGGTTCGCGTCCTAGTTCGCGAAATGTTCAGTCACTTTGGAACTCAGAAGAAATCCGAGTTTCTGGTTTGCGAACCGGTTCGTGAACCGTGCGCCTGTCAGATTTCGTCAAATCTGGATTCCGCTGGAAGTTCTGGGCTTACCAGGACTTAGACGTGTATACGTCCTCAGCTGTAATCCATGGACTCTTTGCTCAAGAGTACTCCTTTAGATTCATCCATATCCAACTAACGATTTGCAAGCAAACCATTGTAATGGACACATGGCACCGAATCTATCTCATTCATTCTTGTACTCACAGTATTTGTGGGAACAAACACTGGTCATGACACAAGGTCACGTTAGACAAGAATACGATCTCAATCGCTATTATCACTACTAAAGTAGTCGACTATATTTCGAAAGAATAGAGAAAGTAGAATAGAAGAATTTCCATAAAGTCATAACTCCTACTAACCTTTTGTCGATGAAGAATAATTGATGTCTTCTTTGTCTTCACAGTCTTCGTCTTCAAGGTCTCTACTACTTTGTCTATATCCCAATTCTGAAATCTAAACTCTAGTAGGATAAATCAAGAATTGAGTTTTGACACCTAAAACTGATAACTAGCTTGACATACCAACGCTAGTGGGTTTGACCAGACTATGTCCTAACAACGTACAACTGTGGTTACAAAGTAATCATATTCTTACGCGAGTAATTTTACATTTGTGCGGGACTCTGGAATTGCGATTTCTTCACTCCTTCATCCTGACTTGGGAGGGACATCGGATTGCCTTTTTCCTCATTCTGCGGTGTAAAACATATTCGTCTACGCGTTTTCTTCAGTATCTCCGCTGAGTTCCTCTTCGCGCTCCTCTGTTTCAGCTCTTCAACTCTTTTTCTTCTCCGCAGCACCGCTCTGTTGTATGCCTCTGCTATCTTCTTGCATCTCTTCTGCTTTTCTTCATCACCCCCGCTCTCTTGTTGTCTTCTTACTATCCATTTCCTTACTAACTTAAGTATTATCCCTTTCCTATTATCATTTTCTAACTCTGTTTCCACTCCCCTTCTGCTTTTTGGCTGCGTTGGCTCCTTTTCTGCTTCCTTATCCCCTTGTGGTGGGTACGCACGCTGCGCACCCGTTGATTGTTATTTGTCTCCGCTGCATTCTCCCAATTCTAATCTTGCCTTCCTTCTTTGCCATTCGATCCTCTTTGGTGAGGTTTCTTTGACTAACCTAGCATTTGCCGGTCTGAATCCTCTCTGGTAGTTGCGCCTGACTGTCCTTTCTCCGCGGATTTCCATGGTTCCCATTGGTGTAGAAAACTGTAGCGTCTGGTGAAGTGAAGACGGTACAACGTTCATCTTGTGTATTCATTTCCTCCCCACGATTGCGATATATGACGAGCTCGCATCGATGACTGTGAATAATACTCCCAACACTACTGGTCCAGCTTGTACATCAAGGTAAGCTGACCCTGCAGGTTGAATCCTCTTGTTGTTGAAGGTGTATACGTCTTCTTCTGCTTACATTATTTCCTCTAGCGGTATCTTCATCTTGCGGAAGGTGTTGTAAAATAAAATATCCATTGAGCTTCATGTATCTACTAAAATCCGTTTTACTTTCCATCCTCCTATATCTAACGTAATCTCTAGTGGATCGAAGTGCTGCAGCGCTGCATCTCTGAAGTAGTTTCCTGCAAAAACAAGTGATTGTGAGTATTCTGACTCCGGTGCCCCACTGCGTTTCCTGCTTCCATTTCTCCTCAAGCTCCCTGCGCTGCGGTCCATTTCTTCGTCGCTGTCTTGCTGATTCCTTAGTAAATATTGCTCATATCATCCTATCTTTGTATTTGCTTCTCGTCTTCACGTACTGTTGTAGATCTCTGTTGTCTATCCATTCTTGCACTATATTTCCCCAATGGATACAGTCTTCGATCTTATGACAGTGGTACTGGTGGAAGATGTAAAATGGAACATTATCCGCCCGCGGACCTCTTGGTACTCCTCTATTATGCGGGAACGATATGTATCTCTCCTTGCTGAGCTCTAAGAACAAATGATCTAGGGGAACGTTTAGTTCCGTGTACTCTGCCGGTGGTTTATGTGTCTTCTCTCCTTTTATCCTTGGTCTTCCCGTTGCGTGCTCCGGTAAGTTGCATTTTTCCTCTAGCATGTACTCTTCTACTGCGATGGTGACCTCATTTGGCTTCATCTTCTTCAGCGGTACATATTCCCTGTATGTTTAACGTAGTCCTCCATCGTTCCGCTTTTCGTCGTATTCGGTGCCATCATGGTTCCGGTGCACTTTGTTGACTCTATGATTTGTAAGCATTTCTCCATAAACTCCGACTGTGCTTCCGATCTTGTTCTTAACACGCTATCCACGAGCATTCCCCTCTCTATCTGTTGGGATGGTACGATCGGCTACTGCTGCTGCTCCGTTTCTTCTTGACGCGATTGATCATGTTCTCCTGGTTCCTCGTTTTCTGAAGGTTCCGACCTTGTATATCCTGCTGCTATGTTCCTGGCCTCAGTGTTGTGTACTCGATATGGTGCTGCTTCTTCCTCTCCTACTGTTGGCAGCTTTGATATCTCCTTTGTTAATACTCTTATCCTTCTTGTCTGCTCGAAGATGAATGACTGCTGGTTCTTCATGAGAGTTACTAACAGGTTCAACCTAGTGAATATAGCATCTAGTTTGATTCATGTTAGTTTCTCTGTTGTTGACTGCTGCTGCGCGGCTTGCTCCTGGACATCTATTGGTATCCATAACTTTCGTAGTATTCCTTTCTTCTCCCTTCTCCTTATCTTTTTCATTTCTTCTCGAGCGTTTGCTAACAATATCCTCCTTATCCTAGACATCTATGAGCACTTTCCCCTTTTCTTTAACGAGTTGTTGTATTTCTTCAGAGTTTAAGTAGATCAAAATGATCTTTGCTCTGTAAGAAAGTTCTCGTTTTCTAATCCTTTCAATCTTCTTTCAAAATGATTTTTGGTGAGGTACTGGATTTTCACAAAGCTTAAAGTAAATCAGAATGATTTCTTACTTTGTGGAACAACTCTCACCCCCATCTTCTCTGTAAAAAGATAACACACACAAGCAAAACCAAAAAAAAAAAAAAAACCTCTCAATAACTTGGTGAGCCACTAGATTTCCATAGAGCTTAACATATTTCTATGTACTCTATGGAACAGCTCTCACCCTCACTTTCTACGACACTAACATGACTTTTGGTCTAGTGGAATTCGTCATCCCCTTGTGTCGGCGCCAAAATGTAATTGCTGGAAAGAACATAGAAGATAAAAGAGTAAAGAGTAAAGAAATTCTTTATTGACATGAATGACCTGGATCCCCTCTTTGGAAGTAGAGGGTCTCTATTCATAGACTACTGTAAAGTGTATTCAGACTATGTCAGTTACATTCCTCCCTCCGTTATGTGGAGGGCACTAGGGTATTACATCATACTCTGGGGTACGGAGGATATCCCCTCCGCCTGCAACCTATTACATGGACTACGTACGGGGTCATATCTGATCCTCCGCTCTTACATGCTAGCGTGCGCTCTTGCTGTGGCTTCTAGGGTACATATGAAATATGGCACCCATAGAATCTCCGCGTGCTGCCGATGTGGAGGTTGATGTTGAATCACCGCGGGTTTAGTACCAGCATTCCGATGTCTTTCTCGTAGTGTTGTTTGATGCGTTGTCAAACAACAACAAATATACTCCAGTTCTTAACCTTCACAATGAATAAAATTGTATAATGGCAAGAACAGATTCGATCCACAGGGAGGAATTGGTTGTTATTTATTATTGATTTCTATAGTAACCAGGGGGGGATGTTTTTGTACAATAAAAGTAAATTAAAACTAAAGCAAATAAATGTAGAAAATAATCAGGAGATGAGAATATTGGTTAAGGGTTCATCTTCAATCATATAACATGCACTATGAATAATATTTGGAGTTTCTATTTAGTCTCTCATCATCAAAAGCCCTAGAATACATCATCGCGAAAATATCCCGTAATTTCCTAATGTCATCACACACCATAACGATGAGTGTGTGAATTCTACGTAGAGAATAACTCAACACATCGAGTAATTGAGTTCAACTCTCTAAGAGCATTAATATCTGTGAAATAGGCTAATCAATGCAATGAACTACCATGAGCAGTTCATTCAACAAAGGTCATATTCTACATACAATTCCTAAAAGTTATCACCGCAATCAGAATTATATTGTACTACTTTTGAATAGGTTCATCGACGATTTCGTATCTCAAAACCTAATTCTAGTTGTAGATATGAACATAAATCAATTTAATTTGCAACTTAAACTAATATATACATCCAATCTTAATGCAATACATCAATCATGCATTCATACACACAGTAAAATAAGAACGATGATATTGAGAATAATTATAACTCCATAAATCAATCAAAAAGCATGTATGTAATATCCGACTACATCCCTAACCAATATATAGGTTTTTAGCTACTCATAGCTTTATTGAAATCTAAAGAAAATACGAAAAATCATAAAAACCCTTGTTCGCGGCGCCTCGAGAATCATGCCAAAAACCCTTGCCGTGAACAGTAAAAACCTCGACCAGAATTTGCGTCAGAAAAACTCCTGCGTGAACTCTTTTGAAAAGCTTCCGTGCGTGATATGTATATATATATACACGCCTGAATTAAAACCGACTGATATTCCTATTTTGCTGAAGATAAACAACTGTTGCGTTTTTGTTTACATTTCTATTCTTAAGACATCTAGTAGGACATATCGCGTTGTACTCTTTTTCCTTACTCAAGGTTTTAATGAGGCAACACATGCGAATCCAACACCGATTTCTCAAAAAGATTTCAGTGGTTTAGTTTTTTCCTTTTATTTTTTGATTCTCTCTGATAGAGATTGTCAAAACAATGTATTTTCTTTCTTTTGTTAAATTAAGGTTTTCTTATAAAAAAAAAAAAAAACCGACTGATATTGGACCTGTTAAGAAATTGGGCCTGTGAAATTGGCCCTGTTTTAAGGTGCCCCTTAATGCTGCGCTAAGGTTGGGAATAACCAGGCTGCCCCAAGTACTGTATAAACGAAGAAGGGCTGCACACAGTAAATTTCCAAAATTCTTTATATTCCTTGGCTGCCTCTGTAAATCCTTTAGAGCTAGTTGTGCCCGCTTCCAGTAATTCTTGTCTTGCGACACTTTTGAACCCTGTATTCTTCTTGTATTCGAAACCATCAACTCCGAGAGTTGCCAAGTGATGAATTGAGTTGTAAATTGCTTCATTTTGTATTATTAAACTTCAAAGTACCTGCAAAATAGAAAACAAAGTAAAATAAAGAATATATGAGGATGTAGCGGACATAAGTGTATCAATTAGGTACAATCAAATAGGTGTTTTGAGCACCTATCACTGTTGTTGTGGAGGTTGATGTTGAATCTATGCATGCTGCTGTTGTGGAGGTTCCGCTTGTTAATGTGCGGAAGCTCCTCCTCCGGTGGATGTATCTCCACTCGATCCGTATGTTAATTATCCTCTTGCTCCTCCTGAGATGGGTTTTTATGATGGCTCTGTAATAGTTGATGGCAAGGTGTACGTGAGGCATCGCCCTAACTTGGATTGATGCGCTGCCAAACCTGGACCTCCCTCTTCTAAGAAAGTTTTAGAGGCGATGCGTAATGATTATCCTGGCTTCTCTTCTTGATGAACATGTTGCGAGGTACCCTATTACTTCGAATGTTGGCTTGATAGGCTATGGGATCGTGAGAACTGGGTTTCCTCTGCCGCTTTATGATCTTGATGGTCCTTTCATCCTCTATGTGTTTTCTCGTCGCCGGGTGACGCGTCCTATCTTCAGTACAATCATAACTTCTGTTAGAGCATGGCTCGGTCAACCTCACTAAGTGTTAGTATGTCAAGCTTAGTTGTCATTTTTAGTGATCAAAACTCGATCGATAAACAACACACATTAGGTAAGGTCATCATTGAGTTAGCTTTAGGTTGTGGAAGATTTTGGTAGGATTTAGAATCACTATTTGAAGAGTTGAAGAAGACTGAAGATCAAACGAAGACATCCGACTTCATCATTCAAGAGGTAAGTGAATCTAAATTACGCGATTCCATTATATTTTACACTTGTGCTACAAAAGACAAAAACATAACTTAATGCTTGAGCTTTACGTTATGAATTGATCACTTCTGATCAGTGTGTCTTAAGATATAACTTCGCTTTATCGCTTGCGATATTGTTGTTGTAGTTATGACGTTCCATATTGCTTAGAGCTTTCTTTTCTTCTCCGTCTCTAAGTAATATAAGCTTTTTCCTAAAACCTTCGAGTTGGTTATAGCAGTTGTGGTGTTGTCTCGGTGGTATTACGAGATTTAATCCATCAAATTATTGTGTCTCGACCTACCTAGTCTGAATCCGTCGGATTGATTAGCGCGTACTTGTATGAGCTAAATGTAAGAGAGATCGTGACTCACACTTATGTTGTGTAGACTCGATAAACTGCTGTTTTGAGTTCGAATACTACGTCATGGTATGGCTCTGATTACTGAAGTTCTGAATCATTTATTTGATTCTTTTCATATGAACATCTTGTATGTCATATCACACTTTTATATTTTGAAACCATATTCTTGTTATCTCATCTTATGGACTTTCAGAATTCGTGTTAGAGCATGTCTCGGTTAACCTCACTAAGTGTTGGTATGTCAAGCTTAGTTGTCAACTTTAGTGATCAAAACTCGACCGCTAAACAACACACATTAGGTAAAGTCATCATTGAGTTAGCTTTAGGTTGTGGAAGATTTTGGTAGGATTTTGAATCACTATTTGAAGAGTTGAAGAAGACATGAAGATCGAACGAAGACATCCGGCTTCATCATTCAAGAGGTTAGTGAATCTAAATAACGCGATTCCATTATCTTTTACACTTGTGCTACAAAAGACGAAAACATAACTCATTGCTGAAAGTTTTACGTTATGACTTGATCACTTGTGATCAGTGTGTCTTAAGATATAACTCCGCTTTATCGCCTGCGATATTGTTGTTGTAGTTATGACGTTTCATATTGCTTAGAGCTTTCTTTTCTTCTCCGTCTCTAAGTAATATAAGGTTTTTCCTAAAACCTTCGAGTTGGATATAGCAGTTGTGATTTTGTCTCGGTGGTATTGCGAGATTTAATCCATCACAGTATTGTGTCTCTACTTACCTAGTCTGACTCTGTCGGATTGATTAGCAAGTACTTGTTTGAGCTAAATGTAAGAGAGATCGTGAGTCACACTTATGTTGTGTAGACTCGTTATACTGTTGTTCTGAGTTCAAATACCACGTCATGGTTTGGCTCTGATTACTGAAGTTCTGAATCATTTATTTGATTCTTGATATATGAACATATTGTACGCCATATCATACTTCTAGATTTCGAAACTGAATTCTTGATTATCTCATCTTATGGATTTTCAGAGTTCGAAACCTCAATGTAGGTTTTGGTAAAACTAAACTTTGAATTCGAAACCATAATCTGGTTTTCGCATCCATGAGCTATTAGGTCTAAATAAAATGTGACCAATGAGATAACATGAGTTCGAAACTATGTTTGCTGGCTAACAGTGACTTGAGAATCGAGACCAATGTGTCTTGACCATGTGAGTTCTAAATGGTCGAAAAGACCCTAGGGTTTCCTAAAGGTTTATGTGAACCGGGAAATATAACTTGTGCATCAAGGACAAAAAGGTGTGATGCTGAAACGGTGCTTGACCACATAGACTCTCGAGTTCGACACCAAACATTGACGACTCCAATATATGTTTCTTATTTCGAAACCTTAACCAAGGTTTTGTTAAACATAATCTAGATTTCGAAACCTAGTTTTGGTTTCGCTATATGGAAACTTGATTTGGGAACCTTAATTCGGTTCTGGTCATATAATGAACTTTAGGAATTCGAAACCTTAATCTGGTTTCTGCCAAACAGTATGTAGATTTCGAAACCTAAAAATGGCTATCTCAGAATGCGTATTTTCGAAGTTCAAACTCTATCATTTTGATTTGTGCTTCAACGAATTAATGAGTTTGATATTCTCAGTTTGAAGTTTGAATTCGTTCATCTTCAATGTACAACTAAGTTGGTTTGAGTCATAATCAGAAATATGGTTCGTCGCTCTAGTTAGTAGACACATGATTTCTGATCAATACTGTACGTGATTAGATCTTCGTATGGATATACTACTCGATCAAATATTCAATTGATTTATCATTTGATGTTTTGATTTGAATTCTTGGATATCATTAACGTGATCATCTATATTGGAATCAAGAATTCAGGAGATTCAACATTTTGGTATTACTCAATGAATCATGCACTGTACTTCATTGGTATATCTTTTTGCTGATTCGGAATGTCCATTGAACCTATGTGTTCACTTAAACTTAACACACAAGGCTTGTCCTTGTCTTCTATGATACGTTTATGCGGAACGTTGTACCACGTTGGGCCAGATCCCACTTTCACCTAGGATCGTTCTGGCCCGTCCAGCAAAGCCTAGGAAGTGATGTCGACATTATCAAAGCTGATGTTGACATTTGGAAGTAATAATACCTTAAGGAGACTTTCGAAACAAAAGGACACGTTTTCGAATTGAGTTCTTTCCCAGGAGCATATTTGGTAAGCAGCATATTTCGAATTAAATGAAATATCCAAATATACCTTATGAGTATTATTTGCTTTGATTGCTCTTGGCCAAACATTTATTGAAATATATTTTTCATTTATGAAATTTATTTTTCTTTAATGTAAAAATGTTAGAGTATTAGATCTCATTAAATGCTATGAGTCTAAGTGAGGTATTTCGGAACATATATGGAAATGTGCTTTAATGAATTTCCGAAATTAAGTTAGCCTCATTTCAAAGCTAAGCCTTAGTCAATATAAATAGGAGTGGTATCTCTCGTAAAAGCTTTGTCCCTCTACCAAGGATCCTTCGAAGCGTCAGCTCGATTCTTCTCTTGCTACCTTTGTCACAAACTTTTTCTGGAGTTTGGAATAGCAAGACCTTAGACTCGGAATGAACCAAGCACCAGGCTTTCCTCGAAGGGGTAAGTGCGTTTTTTTGATTGTTGCTGTCTTTTCTTGCTTCTGCTGTTGTTAATAGCGTGTTGTTTGTATTGCAGTCTTAGCACCATGGCATATACCTGTCAAATTTGTCCAGATCACAAGGAAAGGAGATTGCTCGTCTCGACAAGGAGTTTTTGAACTTACGTCATGATATAGATGATCTTTCAGATGAGCTTGTGAAGAGCAGGGGTAAAATAACGCTGAGTTAACAGTTTCTTTGATTTTGTTTTGCTTGTTGTTAGAGCTGATATTTCATTGTTCGTAAACAGGAAATGTAGTCGAGTTAAGGAAGCAACTCGATGTTGTTGCTGGTGAACGAGATACCTATTCTGCAAACTTAAAAACTCAATCGGAACTGGTTTCGAAGCTGGAACTACAGCTGAAGAATAAAGAGAAAGAGTTTGCTTTATTGGAAAAGAGTCGTGATGCTGCTTTGAATGATAAGGATGAAGAGATCAATTTACTTAAAGGAGTTTTGGGATGAAGCCACCATATTATCCCAATGGGATAAATGACCTGGTGCTAAATTAGAGTCTGATAAGGGGTTGATTTTTCCTGACGAGGTTCAAGTTATAGTGGCGAAGATGATAAAGGATAGAGATACCAACGAAGAGTCCGAGGAAGAAGTAAGTGAAGAAGAGATTGTTGATGATAGTGTGAAGAGGATAATGGATATGGGGAGGAAAACGTGGTGGAAGAATCAGGGGGCGAGAAGCCGGTTGGAGAGGAAGAAGTAGTGGATGTGCATATGACAGGGGGCGAGAAGCCGAAGGAAGGAAGTGATATACTGGAGGATGAGGAAAAAGAGAATCAAAATGAAAGGGTTCAAGCCGAAGAGTCGAAGGAAGAGTCTTTGAAAAATGCCGCTGAAACTGGTGGTGATGGTGTTGGTAAAGGTATTGAACCTGAGAATCAAACCGTCACAAATGATGCCGAAGATGTCCCTGAAACTAGTGATGCCCGTGTTGAGGAGATTGCTGAAGATACTGCATAGAAGATATTACATTCCTTCTGCTATCTTTGTAATTTTCCTTGTGTAGCCTATCCTTTTCTGTGTTTCGAACTGTACTGTTGAAGCTTTCGATGTTGTTTTTTCGTTGTCTATTTTTTGTATTATAAATTATGTTTCATCGAGCATACGCCTTTTGCTCTCTTTATCAATGGAGTTCCCATTATTTTTCATAATCTCGTTACGTTCTTCTTTGATATATTGCTTGAAAAGACGAGGGTACCGAGTACACCACCAATCTTTTATTTTAGTCCACCTATAAGTCAAACCTTGACCGGTTCCTGTAATCAAGAACTCAAGAACAAGATCTCCTTCAGATCTGATTGATTCACACGAGGGAGTCAATACAAGAATCCGAAAGACTATGTCAACCAACCAAGTACGATACTTTAATTATAAATGATGACTCAAATATAATGCGGAAGTAAAGTAAAGTACACACAAGATTTTGTTAACGAGGAAACTACAAACTCGTAGAAATACCCCGGGACCTAGTCCAGTTTTGAATACTCTTAGAATTAAGCCGCCAACACACCAACTCTCAGACTTCGGACTAGTTGTTAATAGGTCATTCAATTAATTTCTCAAGGTGAGTGGGAAATTTACAAGAGAATAACAACTATACACAAACACCCCCTAACAGCCTAAAGGGTGCCTATTAGCGATTGTACAAATAAACACAAAGAAGAATAGCTTGAAAGCTAAAAAAAACAAAAGGAAGGCGCGCAGGCCTGATCATAAGCATGGCACTACTGCCACTTTCACAAGACTAGTGAAACATAAGACCTAACCCATTATACCATATGACTTCTAATGTAGGTATCTACTGGGTTTTCTACTTCAGACATAAAGTTTGGCTTGCCATCATAGAGCTTAACCTCCCCTAATCCTAGTTGAGCACCCTTCTTTGACATTTGATCAGCTGAAAAATTCATCTCCCTTAAAATATGCTCATACGTCACCTTATCATACTTAGCAATGGCTTGCAACCATTTAGCCCGAGTACGCCAGGGAATATTATCATTGCTAAAAGCCATTACTGCTGCCATAGAATCAGACCTGACTCTGATATTTCTCATTCCAAACTGAACAACCCAGTCCAAACCACAAACTACAGCATTTAGTTCTGCCCAATAATTGGTATTAACTCCTAACCCCTTGGCCAAACATCCAAGCACATCACATGCATTATTCCGAGCAACCACACCACACCCTGCATCACCAGGATTGCCTTCTGCTGCCCCATCACAACATATTAGAACTTCATCCGGATCTGGTGGCTTCCATTTTATCTCAACTATCTTCAACACTGCATTAGTTCTATTAGAGACCTTTAAATAATTTAGGACACTTACATCTTCACCAGGATTGACGTGCACCTTAAATCTTCTTGAATTCTCAGCTATAGCTCTATAAACCTTACTTATCATTTTGTAAAAAGGTGTAACCCTTTCTTCATGCCAAAGTTTGTTTCTCATGGACCAAAGCTCTGATTTCACTGCCATATTTGCTGTTAGCCAAAGCCTTCTTATCATAGGAGATTTATTTTTAGAATTGGCATATGAAATAATCAAATTATAGTCGGGTTTCAGCTTGAAAATCCCTTCCACCCATCTCCATAACTTCTTAGCAACCTCACACATCCATAGAATATGATGTAGTGAGTCTATGCCCTTTTTGCACATTCTGCAAACCTTGTCAACTGTGTAGCCAAATCTCTCTTCAACCTTATCTTTTGTCGCGCATCAATGCTTACAAAGAAATTTCCAGTTTTGAGAAGCAAGTTTTGGATGAACATTCTTGCCCCAAATGAGCTTAGTTCCTTCCAATTTTGGGTATTTTTTTCTGATCAGCTCTCTTGCAGATTGAACTGAGAATACACCTTTATCATCCGGAGTCCAAACTCTGATATCTGTTCCTCCAGTTGGTTTATGTAATGTATCCATGTCAACACCAGCATTAGTCATAACATCCTGAACTGCAGTAGGTATCGACCAACAACCATCCACTATAATATCACTGACTCGAGCTGAGAATTGAGGTCTAGCAGCTCTTGGCACTCCTTGGCAACACAAGACACACATTAGAGCACCAAGAATCAAAAAATAAGGAAGTATTAGCTCCATCACCGATAATAGTCGAAGTGTGTGCTTCAACAACTGGATGCACCAGCATAATGCCCTTGAATATGGAAGAGTTTTGTAGGCGCTTAACCAGCTCTCCATCATTCTTGATATATTTAGCACGAAGAAATCTTCCCCATGTTTTGTTAGAGTTTCTAATCTGCCACACCATAACTTCATCAGAAGTGCCTGGTTTATAGTCTTCAAACTAACCAAACCCAAACCACCTTCCTCGTACGGGCAACACAATTTGTAATACGCTATGATGAAACTCTTCGAGACCTTACTATCTCCAGACCATAAGAAGTTGGCCATTGCCGTCTAAACAACTCTAACAAATTTCCTAGGCCAAAGGTACACCGCCATGCCATGAATTGGATAGCTAGCAATAACTGACTTAATGAGGATAATACGGTCTTGGAAGGAAAGCATTCTTCCAACCCATGCACCAAGCTGAGATTGAATTTTATCAACAATGTGTTTAACATGCTGATATTTAATAGCTCCCGGCAACAACTGAACACCCAAATATTTATCAGGGTACGTTACCAGCTCCATGCCTAACAGCTGAATAACATAGTCTCTTCTATCATTATTGGCTCCTCCAAAATATATTTTACTCTTCTGACGACTAATAACCTGAACTGAAGATGTAGCATAGGTATCTAGAAGACCCAAAAGGGAGTGAAGACTCTGATCATTGCCCCTGCAGAATACCATTATGTCATCTGCAAAAAACAAATGCGTAGGAGGGACCCCCTTCTTAGTTAGCATTACTTTCATAGCCTTAGTGTTGAAGAGTTTCATGATATTACGGCTGAGCACAACTCCCATGAGTACAAAAATAAGAGGGGATAAAGGATCTCCCTGACGTAGACCAATTGAAATACTGAAAAACCCTTCTGGATTGCCATTGAATAAGATAGAGATACGTCACTAGTACAAATCTGGTCTGATGCCACGCCAGATTGGCGTTGCCGTACGGTTTAGGTCACGCCAAACACAAATGCTCGCCATGTGACAAGAAATCGCGTGTTTTTTGACTACCTTTTCCGCAACGCGAAATTTCGTGTGGCCTTCGGCTATAATTCACGTGACAAAGCCGCCATGGTGCCAAAGCTTTTCCAAGTGTTGTTCGAAGTCATGTTGCTGTTGCTACCCTTTAGACTCGTGAACTTGCTTCTCATGTGTGGTTTTTGTTACCCTTTAGACTCGTGAAATTGCTTCTCATGTGGCTGTTGATGCCCTTTAGCCTCGTGAAATTGCTTCTCACGTGGCTTACTACTTCACTTAAGACACGAAAAGTGTTTATTTAGCCACGCGATCGAGTGCGATCTCTGGGGCATCTCTCACCCTTCATATTTGATCTATCACCATCCACGTGTAACCAGGGATACCGTTAATATTTGATCTAACACCATCCACGTGTAGCCATGGATACCGTTAATATTTGATCTACCACCATCCACGTGTAGCTGTGGGTACCGTTCATCTCGTTCGAATTTTGAGGATAAATGATGGATTCTCAGCCGTCAAACA
>JAJJMA010190577.1:13624-30448 GCA_023529015.1 Papaver nudicaule | reverse complement strand
TAGAAATGAAATAGTGGAGTAGAAGTTTGTAGATGAGAGGATGTACTTGATATGCTTATGGTTGGTGTTAAAATGGAAATGGGTGATCGGTGAGAATGTAGAGAAGAATTATTGGGATCAAAATGTACTCAAATCAGTTAGTCATTTTTTTACCTTGGTAGTGAAAAATATTGACCCCATGAGAGTGCTAGCCAGGACCTATGAAACTAGAAAAGGCATTTGCATGATTGCATCAATATGAACTATTGTGGTCATTAGGTCAATGAATCAGTAGTAAACAATTGTGGATTGAAACATTTTCAATCTATGTACTCGGCCATAACCGTTGGCTCCCAAGTACTGAGCTATTCTGAAGATGATCAGCAAGCACGGAACCAAAAAATTACAGTCTCTCAGTCTCATCCTTAACAGAGTGAATTCTTCTGTCTTAATTTCTACATAGAGCATCTATCTGGGTATTTGATATTTTGAGTTTGTGTATATAGTTATAATTCTTTCCATGAAGACCAGCAAATGTATTCCGTTTTATGTTCATTCTCTATCTCCCATTTTTGATCTAGTCGAGTTTCTGCTGCTGACAACGATTCTATGTATGTTCCACTTGATAGCATCCACTTGGACTGTGGCGCAGAAACAGAAGATACAGCTGAGTGGATATGCATATGGGAAAGGAATTTTGGTTCAAAGTACGCAGCTTCAAAATCTTATAATTCTTCTCACCGTGCCCGAAATCCTGCGGTTGCCGTACCTTACATGACAGCAAGATCTGAATTCACTTGTACTAGTTTTCCTGTTGGTGCTGGTTGGAAATCTATTCGTCTTCATTTTTACTCATCATCTTATGGGAATCTGAGTGCCTCTAATGCTATCTTTTCGGTTGCTTCTGGTGCCTATACTCTCCTAAGAGACTTCAGTCTATCACAAACTAGTGAGGCTCAGAGTTCTTCCATAATTGTCAAGGAATTATCTACAGAACTTTGAATGCGCACAAACTCTCCATTGTTAGCTCCTCCTGACACCACATACAAATTTACATCACTTCTCCTCTGCAAAACCATGTCCATTCTCGTGAACCATAAGATTCAACTAAGATGAATCTTGCAAGCAGAAATCAATATATCAAAAAGAACCAATGCAGGAGCCTGTCTAAGTAACAATTTATTGGATCTCAAAGAAAAAGAAGAACAGAATACTCGCGTTTCCAAGTTCTTAGTTAACACTCAGCTGCACAGTCCTCAATATGTTTTTCCCGCATAAATAAGAAACCAGCCTAGGAAAATGATAGAAAACGACCACCTATACTTCCAGTAAATAATGACAACATTCTTCCAATACTCATTGTCACGAAGACCAACCACATCTTCTGACTCTTCTGTTTCCGGATGCCTCTGACAAGTTTTTGAGTTGAGCGAACCAGACTACCCGAAAAGACAGATTTACAGTCCAGGTAAGCTTCTAAATCCCTGTCTTCAAGAACTACACTAGTACCACGCTCCGGGTCATGCAAAACCAGGTCGGCAAGCTTATAATAATGAGGTTCCCGTAATGGTAATATAATCTCACCATACCTTAAGAACTGCCAGGGAGTCAGTTTCACACTAGGACCATAATGTATCTGTTGGCTATCAATAGTGAAAATTTTATTCCAAGATTTCCCCCCTCCATAGTCCTTTGACTCCCACAGCTCAAACCCAACCTCGTCTTTAAAATCAAGTAAACAAAGAGTTCCTGCAACCACATACAACAATTGTGTAAAGGTTTCACTCAACAGGTTAGGCAGCGGTATCTCTTCAAAGAAGTCTTTTTCAAAATCGAAAGAGATCATAACTTTTGAGCCTTGGGCTGATATGGTTGAGCTAGACTTTGCAATCCAGTGAAGAGCTCCGTCAACAGTCAGCTGATGACTGCCGTTAACAACCTTTGGTTCAGGCCATGTGTAGCTGGAAAGATTATACGCGATGCTGTTCCTTTTTCTCCATGAATTAGAACTTAAGGTGTAGAGCTGGACTTCACAATAGTAGCGGTCGTACTTGTATCCTGCAAGGCTCACTACCTTGTAATCTTCGGTTTTAGGGTCGTAACCAGATCCATATTCTACATAGCTGACAACCTTCGACGAGTCAAGGGGTCTCATTGGCAACGTTATAAACTCTCTAGTACATGGGTTCCAGAGGAAAACTTCGGTCATCAAATTATCAGACCTTGTACAGACCAAGCCATTACAGTATCCCAATACTCGTACCGCATACACTCTCCTATTAAATCTAAGTGGATTCATCATACAAACAAGACCTTCGCAAGTAAATGATAATGGATCGAAATGTAAAGAGCAGATTTCATTGTTAATATGAAGATGATCAGCAAGCACGGAACCAAAACTTTTCATCCTAGTGACATGATTTAGATGCATTTTCTCAAAACTACGACCACTCAATCGCTCACACCAAGTCTTGCTTACACACCTGAATCGCCCAATCGACTTCGTTGGCAACCTAACAATGATGTCCAACATTATGTCTTCCGGGAGCAGATTCACCATAATTTCTGCATTTAGGAACACATTGAAAAATATCAAAAATTGTCTGCAATTTAAACATCTTAGTCCTGCAATTTCTGATTTTGAACCTCTGATTATTTATATTTTTATTTTTTTATTTTTTTTTTGCGTTTTGTCAACAACACCTTGGATATGAATTTATGACTCTTTACAGCACTAATTCTCTGATTAATTTCTCAATTACGGACAAAATTTAATACAGAAAATGCTTAAACTACTTGTTCTACAAAGTTTCTCTGATTTCAAGAAAATCAATAAATGAAGATACAGGAAACTTGAAGATTGAGTTAGAGAGAAAAGAGAGTACCAGATTTCTTGTAATTGCAGAGGATTACTGTTAAAGCCCTTTTTGCTTTGAAGAAGAAAAATAAGATGAAGACTCCGATCCTCTGAGTGGAAAAGTTTAGACTCGGAAATTGAAAATGTCTCCATGCTGTTAGTGTACAGGCACATTCTCCACCAGCAGCCACCTGTTTCCCTTAAAGTTTGATGGTTTTTTGGTGGGTCCCCAGACGTATCTCATATGGTCTATGGAATTTTAACGACCGGGGTCTTGGACTCTTTTGGTAGATTCCACGGCTAGGAATAAGGCTAGTTTTTTTTTTGCGTACACAATTCTAAAAGTCAAATAGAATCAAAATGGTTTGAACCCATTAGAGCAGTGGAGTGTTAAGAGCATCTCCAATAGTGGGTGGAAATATTTTTATGTGGAGGTCTTATTTAAGACCTTTATTTTGAAGGGTTTAAGTGTATTAACCTTAACCCCAATAAACTATCTCCAACAGTGTTGTTTAACCTTTAGGATATTTTATAAGGATAAAATCTTAACCGTTTGATTTAATTTAAGATAATTATTAAAGGAAAATAAATAAAATTAAGGGTCTTCCCGAAAGTCTAGTTAAGACTTTCCCTAACACCTTTTCTAGGCCATGTCATCACTCCTAAACTCAAGGACCCTACTATTGGAGATTGATTTTTAAGAATTTTGGGTCTTAGATCTTAGGTGGCAATAAAAATTAAGATCTTCACCCACTGTTGGAGATGCTCTAAAGGACGTAGCTAATTTATTTACATTTTTAGAGAAAAAATTGTATGTTTCTCTACACGGGGGAATGGATGTGTTCCCTTGTGTAGTCAACCAATTCTATGTGGCTAGTGGAATAAAAAAAATATTGTGGTCAAAAATAACTCTCAAAAGGTTGCGGTTTTTTAAAAACTGTATAAATATAAGTGCTTGTCCTTTTTTGCTTGACCAGGTTGTGGTGTTTTTGGCTATTTTATGTCACCATAGTACTCTCTTATAAGGTTGTCAATTTCTTTAGTGGAATGTAAAACTTTAATACAATTTTCGTTTGTTAGTTTTTTAAGTCTCAAAATTTGTGGATTTAGTGTTAGTTTTTTTCTTTTTTATGTTTTTCTAATTTAACTGATCATAATAAGCAACTAATATTTCATGTAAATTGTTAGGGGGGGAAACCACTTTTACTAAAAAATCGTTTATTCAAAGACTTTAAAATAACTCATTCAACATCAAGTCGGTATGTATTCTTGGTCAGATCAACTCGTTGATGAAAGTTTCAATGTGATTGATTTAACGAATTGACTCAACTCTCCTTGACTTATCTCTTGTTCAAGTTTGATGATGATGTTTGTGATGAGAATCAACCATGTTTTGCAACTTCCCATATTGTACCAGCCTGTAAATTATTATGTACCACGATAGTGTGTAAATTATGAAGTCACTCCACTTAAAAATTATATCGGATTCCAATTAGACTTGGATTCCACATAAAAAGGTCCAGTAGGCCACTAGTCAAGGTGAAAATTATACCATAATTGTCTGACGCAAATAGGAAATAGTAGTCCTCAGAAGCAGCGAAGTATTATTAGAAAGAAAATGTGCTAGTACAAACCAAGAATCGGATATCGAAGAAAAATCGTCATTTAGACCAGGAGTAGTTTTAAGGATCGCCAAGTAGAAGAAAGAAACCCTACAATCAAAAATGTTAAAAACATATGAGAATAGTAATCTCATGTTCAAGCCCATAACTACAATCACAACAACTGAACTATGAACATGATATAAATCAACTCTATAATTTTGTCACATACTGAATACGCATGTTGATGCCATCTTTTCACTTTTCGGCTTCTCATTTTGAGTTTGCCTCTCTTAGCAAGAGACATATAAAAGTCATAATAATGCCTACATATAAAATGTGCTAAACCTCAAAACCAGTTCCCCACCCCTTACTCATCATCCCATTCAACCAATCCATCACTTATTGACATCAGTCCCGTTTGCTCGCAATGGTTCACAATGTCACAGCTGAGGATATAAAAAATTATCCTATAATAGATGCATAACTATTAAGAAGACCGCGTTCTTTCTTAATAAATCAAGAGCAAATTCTACAGACGGTGTTATAGTTATTGTAAAATTCAACACAAAGGTAGTTTCAAATGTGTATCAAAATTCAGAGCTTTGATACACATTTGAAACTTATTTTGTGTTGAGTTTTACAGTAACCATAACAACGTATGCACATAATTTGCTCTTGATTTGTTAAGAAAGAACAAGGACAACTTCGGCATCATACTAACGGATATTGAAATTGGTGAAATAAATGGCTTCGAAGTCGATAGTTGGCTAGAAATATGCAGCCTGTGGCGCTGACTTCATCTTGAAGTGATGGGGTACCCAAACATTGTACAGAAAACTGTTCATTATACACGATCGGTAGTGAATACGATACTTGATGAAGCACTAAATTGTCTTTGATGGCTAGAATTGGTTACAACACCTATACCGTCAATCATAGTGCCTGACATGCCATTAACTCAAGAGTTGATCGGCAATCATCGAGTAAATCTTCATTGGTGTATAAGAACAAAAAAGTGTATTGTTCAGGGTGGAGAAGACTGACTTCGGATTGCAAGATTGAAATTGTTAGTGGCAAGAAGCAGCCTTTTCTTATAAGAAACAACATCACTAACATTATTGTAGTTGTGCGTTCCTCGGGTCGCCGTACTGGATGAACCATTGCATAAGTTGGGATCGAATCCGTGAAAGTTATTGTTTAGCGAACATTATAAATCAAATTTCCAACATCTCATAAACTGAACAAGTATCTACAATCACTATATTGAGAAGCTATAAACGCGCGCATAAAATTCGAGCGAATGCAAACTAAGTGTAAACGATGAGCAGGTAAGGGCCAAAGAAAGGATGTGACAGAAAATCTTTGTTGTTAGTCCTTAAATAGCACTTGTTAGCACCTTGTCAAGTAAATATAGAGAGATTCTCGGGTTATTACTATTGAAATTATTTTGTATTTTCATGATTCATTGAATTTACTAGGCATAACTGTTTCAGATTTCGTGCATAATGCAACCAAATAATCCAGCGTAATCGTCGTATTCATGATCCTCTCAATTTAATGAAAAGACAACAAAGTTGCTTATGATGTTGCTTATTTGGTTGTTATCAACCACGCTCAAGATAGATGGTTGCGCATAATTTTTTGAGTATGAGACCCGTATGAATATTTTTAGTATGAGACCCCATTTATACTGCTAACACCTAAGCAATTTTAAAAAGTAGAAACTACCAATTAGTCCTAATATTAGACCTTATATTTTTGTTCTGTGAGCCAACCGTGATTATTATTTAGTCCTAATAGTGTTTTGTTTGGTCCTAATATTTCTATTTGGTTTGTTTGTTACAAAATACTCTTTTATCCTTTATTTTTTGTTTCTTTATAAAACTAATGAAAATATATTAAAAAACAAAATATTTCAAAAACTACAATTCAGAATTAAACAAATTTTATATATTGTGAAAGCTCTCGACGAGATCTATACAACGAGTACCATTGTCACTATGTTTCAAAACATTTTTTTTTCACGCTACCGGTGGCGGAATTCATTTCAGAAAATGAAGTGCTAAACGGATTTTACCTTATAATATGAAATGCTAAAATAGAATTCATCTCATATTATGAAGTGCTAAAATAGATTTTATCACAATGTATGAAGTGATAAATGGAATTCATCTCAAAATATGAAGTGACAAAATAAAATTCATTTCATTAGAATTCTAAATTAAAATAAAACTAATTTCTATGTTAAAGTAGGATTCATCTACAAATATGAAGTGATAAATGGAATTCATCTCAAAATATGAATTTAAAAATTGAACTCATCTAAAAATATGAAGTGATAAAGAAATTCATCTCAAAATATAAAGTTAAAAATTGAATTCATCTCAAATTACTAGTACACGCTGCCACGGTGGAGAGGGCCGACCGAGGAATTAGAAGTGTGCAATGTGGCGATGGTGGTGAAATGTGGCAGTGGCAGAATGTGGCGGTGGCGAAATGTATTGGTGGCGGTGGTGGAATGCTGAGAACAATATTTGATCCTGACACTTGTCTCGATGATTTTATGCCCCCACATCAAATGCTGAAAACAGTAAATGAGTATAATGTTTCATTTATTGCATCATTGAATTTACTGATACTCACTCTAGGACCTTCTGTAGAATCGGTTCTAGTAGGCACTCGGTTTTGGGGACAAAACCGGTTTCGCCTAATGACATAGGAATGTCATTTATCAAGTACTTCTTCCAAAGTTAACATAGTGACAACAAAAGCTTTAAATGTTGTCGTTAACTTAATCTTAGATTCCAAAAGATAGGAATGGAATGATCTAGGTGGAAGGAATGGACCAGTTCGAGTTTAACTAAGCAATAGAACTTTGCCGCAATTCGAATGTAATGCCTTATTGTGTCATATAATGAAATCTGCGTGAATGCACAAGTTCATGACCATGTTAAACCAAATCATACTTTCAAGAATTTATCATTGAAGCACATAATATGATTGATGTATAGTCTTTACATTTCATTTTTAAGTGCAAGAAGTGAAATGTGAACAAGGAGATCGATTTCAATATAGAGAGATCGGTTCCTTTATCATAGTAGACTGATTCCTAGTTAAGGAAATCAAATTATACCAAAGGAGATTGATAACACATTAGTAAAATCGATTCCCTAGCATAAAAGTGGATGGATTACAAACTAGTGCAATACATTCCCCATTGGGTAAATCGATCTTTTGCATTGGTGCTCGATATATGCCATTAGGAGATCGATTTCTAGAAGCAGAAATCGATTCCTAACTTAAGGGAAATCGAAACCACCATATGGTAATCGATATAAAGCTAAAGTGGATTGATTCCCAATAAAGAAAATTGAATCCTAGATCTGGAAATCGATACCCAACCAATGGTAATCGATCAAAGCTAAAGTGGATTGATTCCTAATAAAAGATTTCGAATCCTAGCATTTGAATTCGATACTTAGAAATGGTAATCAATCCTTTCGCATGGTGTTTGATTTCTAGTTCACAAGTAACTAGAAACTGGATTTGTTGCATTGTGATAAAATCACTAGCACTCTTAATGCACTGTAGCTGCTAGATATTTACTAGGCTCAACTACCCCCGAGCACTTGCCTACTCACATGCACTAGACGGAGGCTAGTCCCCAATGGAGGTTCCGCACAAGGCAGGAACAACTCCAATGGTACAACAGACTAGCCAACACAGACTCCAAATGAGATACAGAGAGAGAGAGAGAGAAGCTAAGTTCTAGAATACTTTATACCGCCAATACTTGTACACCTATATATATCGATCTTGAGATCATTTGTAACTTAAGTTTCTCTCTCCTAAATCAATTAGAAATACACTTTATCTGAATTCTATTTATTATTGTTTGTTTACTTCGTTGTCAAACCAAACTTAAGTCCCAGAGAACGTTTAATTGTGAAGATAATATTCCTATACGCGAATACACATCTTCAAGATGCAGCGGATGTGGCTCACAGTGTGTAGAACAAAGGCAATGGACGAGTCAGGCATAATATTAAATTGTTTATTGAAAAGCTGGATTACATTTTGGGAAAATTTCCCCCACAGGTTGTCAACTGGAATCCACCCAACAGAGGCGTGGCTAACCAAGCGGAGACCTCAGACCATAAATCAGACGAAGCATGTGGGAAGAAGAATGTTCATAGCAAAGGTCTAGTACAGCATTAACACAACGATCTAATATTGGGCATGAATCCAGATATGCTGTGGTTGATTCTCGCGGACAGGGCCGTCGGGGGTCTAAGAAATCCCGTACCCGTCGATAATACACAGTGTGGATATTTTAATGTCATGATTGTTTGTAACTTCACAATCCAATCATCCTCATATTTTGGGGTGTCATGTTGTGAACTATTACATACATGTTTTTATGGTTTGACAATTTAATATGGAGGTATATAACCTATTTGGCCAAGCCCTCCTTGATCAGCACCATCTTTGTTATGCTTGGCCAGTTCATGGCCAAAACCTATTTGGCTTACGCCATCCTTGATTATGCTTGACCAAGTCCTAATTGGCTAGCACCATCCTTGTTATGCTTGGCTAGTCCATGGCCAAGCCCTATTTGGCTTGCTCTGTCCTTGTTATATTTGGCCAGTCCATGGCCAAGTCCTCCCTGGGTTGCGACATCCTTGTTATGCTTGGCCAGTCCATGGCCAAGCCCTATTTGGCTAGCGACATCCCTTGGGTAGAATATGGGACTGGTGGTTAAGTTATTCCCATGGGAGTAACCCCATGATTCCACTATCTCCACTTTACCATTTCCCTCCACGATTAACAAGAGATCAGGGTATTTCTAAACATACTATAAATGGATGATTCCACCCCATTTTCCAAGGCAATTCATGTCAATTCATCGCAACTCAATTCATTCGAGCAGAACCTGAAATTTAGATCCAATTGAGAAAAGGTTGCGAAATCTTAAGGAAAACCAAGTTGTCTTCGACAACCATCATTTTTCTAAGTTGTTCAGAAACCACACACAATACCCCTTTTCAACCAGAAATACCTGATCTCATTCTTTCTCTGCTTCCCTCCCTAAGACCATCCCTATCTCCTCATCTGTGACCGAAGCAAATCTGTAACGGCCATTGTCTTGGCTTAGGCTAGATTTTTTTGGCTTTGATCTCTCGAACTTGAAAGTAATCTTTTGCAGTACTTTCATAAAAGTAGAATAGAAGAATTTCCATAAAATTAGAATAGAAGAATTTCCATAAAAGTCATAACTCCTACTAACCTTTTGTTGATGAAGAATATTTGATGTCTTCTTTATAATCGTTGTCTTCGTCTTCAAGGTCTCTACTACTTCTATATCCCAATTCCGAAATCTAAAGTCTAGTAGGCTAAATCAAAAATTGTGTTTTGAAACCTAAAACTGACAACTAGCTTGACATACCAACGCTAGTGGGTTTGAACGGACAATGCCCTAACACCAATACTTTGATGGTAAACGACTGGGCTAGGTACCATCCCTTATTTTGAAAGTATTAGATACCAAAGCCGAAAATTGGTCAATTGCTAGATAACATCGATTAAATAACCATTAGAGTATACAAATAAGAATAATCACATAATAAATGAGTGATTTTTTCATCAATTTATTTTTTTAAGGATTTTTTCTTTGACACGAGCTAGTATTCCGAGTTAGGTAAAAAATACGCTTTCTTCTTATATATAAATATCATCTGAAGCTATTATACAGTAACTAACAATAACAAAGATTTTCTTGTGTTTCTATGTGATACACATGGTATCACATATATATTACTCCCTCCGTCTCATTTTAACTGACCGCTTTGACTAAGTCAAAAAAAATAAGGAGATCAAATGAATTTCCTATTGTTCCCTTATTAAATATAGAGAGAATAGTGAATTTCTATTTTTAAGTGGGAAATAATAAAGAGAAAACATATGAATTTATTTTTGAAAACTATAAAAGGTAAAAGAATCTAAATATTATCAAAAATATATATATTCATTAATTTGTTTCCATTTCTCTAGATATTTTTTAAGGGTATATTTGAAAGTTTGTTGGAAAAATACAGATATAATTAGAAGCTGGATACATTTTTGAGACAAATGAAAATAGTAATAAGGTTGGTTAAAATGTGACAGAGGGAGTATATATAAATCACATCTCTTATAATAAAATTTTAAATATATATTTTAATTTAACAACAATTCTTAGAAAGAATTTCAATAAGTATGGAGGTTCATCTTCAGATGAAGAAGGAAATGACTATTTTCTAAGTAATCAGTTCTCCAATAAGTGATACAGCAGGAGAGGAGAGAGAGGCTCTGTAAATCGGAGGTGGAGTAATTCAACTCAATGAGCGATTCGGCAAGGAAAATTGTTGGTGCAGCCAACAAGTTCATGAAATTCAGAAAGGAGATTAGGCTTAGAAATGGTGTAAATGATTCCCAAAAGATTGTTACTCAGATAAAATGGAAGACTTTTGAGTTTTCTAAAATACATCTTGGTAATCTAGAGGGTTTCAAGATTGAAGAAAAGGAAGAAGGGGTTCAGTTTTCTTCATTCTAATGTCAGGAAAGATTGGTGAATGGTTGAGGATTTTGTGGGAGAAAATTATTTGTACCGGGTTTTAAAGGTAACAAATGGACTAGTAGGGATGGTACCTTCTCATTTATGGTGCAGAAACTATCAAACGATAAGGGTGACTTCATCAAGATTACAAGGACTGATGAAAGCAAAGGGGAAAATAGAATAATTGTACCTAGAGGTGATGATAGCTACGTGTGGAAAAGTTTTGGAGAGAAGCTAAAGAAAGTGATGGGTTATGGGGAGTTAAAAGCTCAAAGAATCCCTGCTGCTACTGATTTTCCTTCTCACCCTGCGATTATTAAAGGAGGAACAAAGAATAGAATGACTAGGGATTTTGTGTGTCATAAATCAGGCAAAATCTCTTGGAATCAAATAGCAAAGTATATCTCAGATGCACTGAGTTGGAATCGGTTTTTAAGGATTACAAAAATTGATGAAAATTCAGTTATGGTGTATCCTCAGAATGATGAGGAGTGGATGTCTGTGTATGAACCTAAAACTTGGTTGTATAGAGATTCAACCATTAAAATCTCTAGATGGGCGTGTATTGAAGAGAAGATTGATTTCAAACCAGAGAATGTAATCACTTGGGTCAAGATTCATGGTTTACCTATTCATATGTGGACAAGGAGTAATTTCTCTGATATTGGTAAGAAGGCGGGGGGTTCGGCTGAGATTAATAAAGAAACAAACTTGAAGAATCCAAATTGTTGCAGAATCGGTGTTAAAGGTGAGATTTTTAAGATTCCGGCGGCGGTGGACATCGTTCTTGACGACCAGAGATTTATTCTCGCAGTTCAGTGGGATTTCAGGTTCACTCCGGCGAAAAAGGTATCTACTAAGGAATATTCTAAGATCATATCCTACTTTACAAATAAGGGGAAAGAGAAAAGGGATTTTCAAATTAAAGGTAGCTTAGAAGCGTCTGGATCAGACTCGTTTAATCCAGAAGCTGACTCGGAGTCTATGGGTGGAAAACTGGATCAAGATATGGGTGGAAAAATAATTTCTGTTAGGGATAAAAAGGGTACAGTTAAACAACTTTTCTCAAATTGGTTTAGACACAGAGATCTAATCAAATTGGGGGAAACGACTAAACCCAGTTTAGCAATGGTTCCCTTTGGGTCAAATCCAAGTTCTTCTTGTGTACCTGAAACACAAATTCAGTCTTTTAAGGTTAAATACTCGAATGATGTTGAAAATTCTGTTGAACTTTTGATTGAAGCTAGTTCAAATTTGGGGGTAAAATTCGGTGTGAATGAAGACAGAATAAAAGAAGTTTTTGCTGAAATTATTACAAGATATAATGGTGAAGGAGTAGAAAAGGAGAATTCTGATGCCATGCAACTTGAAGATGGTGAATTCAGAAGTGCAGAAGAAGGGAAGATCTAGTTATTAATGGATCTTAAAATTTGTTCTTGGAATATCAGGGGTCTTAACTCAGTGGAAAAAATTGATGCACTGAGAGATTTAATTCAGAAGATGAAGCTGACATGCGTGCTTATTCAAGAATCAAAAATGATGAAAGTGAATAACTGGCTCATCAATCATTTATGGGGAAGTAGTAATAGTCAGTGGAGGTATATTCCATCACAGGGACTTTCAGGGGGTATTATTACAATATGGGATGATGATTCATTGCAATGTTTAGATGAGGTGTATGGTCCAAATACATTAAGTCAGAAGTTTAAGTGCAGGAATGATGATTTTATTTGGTGTCTTACAAATGTGTATTCACCTTGTAAGTATAAGCAAAAATTTAAATTTTGGGAGGAGATGGATGACCTTACTGGGTGGGCATGTGAAGCTTGGTGTATAGGGGGAGATTTTAATGCTACCAGAAGGCATTGGGAGAGGAACAAGATTGGAGGGTCAAGAAGAGGCAGGGAGCTGTTTAATGCTTTTTTAGAAAATCATGAGCTCATTGATCTTCCTTTAAATGGAGGATTATATACATGGTCAAGCATGAAGAGAAACCCTTAGCTTAGTAGACTTGATAGGTTTCTGATCTCTCCTGAGTTTGAAGCTCATTTTCCAAAAGGTTGCTCAGATTGTGCTATCTAGAATTGTTTCAGATCATGCACCTATATGGATTGGGACCAGATATAGTTAGATATAGTCCACCTTATATATTTGAGGCATTCTGGATTGCACATCCTCCATTCTTAGATAATATTAAGTTATGGTGGGGTATCATGAAGTATGAAGGTTCTGCAGCATATGTGATGTCAAAAAAGCTACAGAATTTGAAGTTTTTCTTAAAAATATGGGCTTAGGAAACTTTTGGAAGGGTATATGCAGAGAAAATTGAAATCATTGCAAAAATGGATATGTATAATTCAATAGAGGAGGGTGGTCCATTATCTCAAAATGATTACAATGAAAGAGATGAGCTCAAGGCAAGATTGAAGACAATTAGTATTAATGAGCAAAGAAAACTTTTATCAAGGGCTAAAGCTAAATATTATGCTGAAGGGGATGATAACACAAGATACTTTCATTCTTTAGCAAATGGAAGAAGGAAAAGGAATACAATACATAAGCTGGTTATCAATAATACTGACTCTTTTGATCAAGGGGAAATTAAGCAGGAGTTCTTAAACTACTTTACTGAATTATTCAAAGAGCAGCATAACTTCAGACCACAATTAGATGAAGATCTCTTTTTAAAGATTACTAATGAAGATAAACAATGGCTGAAAGGGAAATTGATGAACAAGAGGTGTTTAATACTATTAAAGTCTTCAAGAACAATAAAGGCCCTAGTCCTGATGGTTATCCTATGGAATCTACAAGGCTACATGAGAAATCATAAAACTGGATCTAATGGCAGTAATTCAGGAGTTCTATCTTTGTGAGAAGCTGGATTGGAGGGTTAATTGTTCTTTCATTAGTTTGTTGCCTAAGAATGATTCAGCTGCTAACCCAGAGTAATGCTAGGTTGACCGTGTAAAATCTCGTGTATTATCCCGTGAGGGAATCAGACGACAGATATGAAAAGCCTCACAACATTGGGATGGTAAAAAGGCAGGAGATGGGTCCCGCAATTTCCCTTCTCTCTCACGCGGTAAAGCACACGGGATTTAGTCCCCGGTACTCAAAGAATTCTCGGCTACCCCAAAAGATTTTAGGCCCATAAGCCTTGTAAGCAGTATTCACAAGATAATCTCTAAGCTATTATATATTAGGCTGAAGAGAGTGGCTTTTCAACTGTTGTCTGATAATCAGGGTGTTTACATTCAAGGAAAGCAGATGCTAGATGGCATTCTAGTGGCTAGTGAGCTCATTGATGAAAGATATAAAACAGGAGTACCAGGGGTGTTGTGCAAACTAGATGTGCAAAAAGCTTTTGACAACATTAGTTGGCAAACCATTGATCATGTTTTTGCTGCTTCATGCTTTGGCAACAAATGAAGAAGCTGGATTTCTTGGTGTGTGGCATCTACTCAACATTCTCTGTTAGTTAATGGAAGCTCAACTACTAAATTCAGACCTCAAAAAGGGATCAGGCAAGGAGATGCACTCTCTCCACTCATATTTATCATAGTAACTAACAGGGCAGTACAGCTCAAGATGTTTACAGGATTTCTATTAAAGAAAGCATTACAGTCACTCATCTGCAATTTGCAGATGATACTTTGGTCTTCCTAGATGCTAAAGAAGAAGAAATGGAGAATCTTATATTGTTTTTACAGACATTTGAGGCTATTAAAGGATTAAAAATAAATATATCAAAGTCTTCAATTGTTAGTATTGGGGCATATAGGAAGATCAATGACCTTGCTAGATTACTTGGTTGTCAAATTGAGAAACTGCCCTTACAGTACCTTGGTATGTCTATAGGAGCAAGGTGTAACTCTATAGCTATTTGGGATGCAATAGTGGAGAAATTCCAGAAGAAGCTTGCTCCGTGGAGAAGAAGGCAACTATCAAAGGCTGGTAGAGTAGTTCTTATTAAATCAACACTCTTATCTTTGCCAGTATATTATATGTCAATATTTAAGATGCTTGTTGATGTTTGAGAGAGACTCAAATCCATCATGAGGAAGTTCTTATGGGGCTCAACTAAAAGGAAAAAGAAAATAAATTGGGTCTCATGGGAGAAAATCTGCAAGCCTAAGGAGTTTCGGGGTTTGGCTTTGAGAGAAATGAGATTAACAAACAGTGTATTGATGGCTAAGTGGACTTGGAGATATAATAAGGAAAAGCTTTCATTGTGGAGAAAAGTTATTCAACACAAGATGGAAGGAAATGAGGATGATTTGTGGCTTCAGGAAAATGATCAAATTATTGGCAGAAGTCCTTGGTTAAACATTCAGAAAGAAAAAAGTATTATAAAGAAGTTTACAGAAACTAATATTGGGAATGGTACCACCATTAAATTTTGGTGTGATATTTGGTTGAATGGGGTCAGACTAAGGGAGAAGTTTCCTAAAGCCTACAAGAAAGCAATAAACAAGCTTCAATCAAGGAAGTGATCTTAAATGGATGATGGGATATCAAATTCCTGGATTGTCCTGGTATCCCTAAACTGTTGCAGATTGCTCAGCTAATCAACTTTTCAGGGACACCACCTGCTCTCTATCATCTGCAAGTCAGGTAAGGATTTCTCTGTCAAATCTTGTTTTGATTGGCTGTATACAGAAGAAATAGGGAGATTGCTGATAAAGCTTTTCCATATAAGAGTATAAGGATTAAGAATGTTCCACCCAAGGTACAGTTCTTTATTTGGTCAGTAATCCACAAAGCAATCGCTACAGTTGATAATTTAAATAGAAGGGGTTGTAATTTAGTGAATAGATTATGTTGTTTTTGTCAGAAGGAGGAAGAGTCAGCTGATCACATACTTTTACACTGCTCAACAGCTTCTCATATATGGGGTTATTTCATGGCTGCTTTTCATGTTAAATGGGTGATGAATGAAACAATTGAGAAGGAGTTAGTAGCTTGGAAGTTCAGGAGAGGCAAAAAGCTGGGTAGGAAAATTTGGCAGTAACTTTCTTTGCTGTGTGTTGGGTCTTATGGGGGGGAAGAAACAAAATTGCGATGGCAAAGAAGAAAGCTAAAGAAATAAAGAGCTTAATTGATGAAGTGAAGAGTACTCTTTATGTTTGAGGCGTTGAACCTAAATGGTTCAAATTTTATACATTTAGGGACCTAATTTTGAACTGCAAGGTTGTAATTAACTAATGTTCTTCAGTTTTCCATTAGGTTTATTTTTTTCCTTGATTGCCTTGAGTAATAAGGGCTGCCTATACTGAGTAGATTGTATTGACCAATGTTTTCTCTCTAATAAAATTTTAAACTTTTTGGTTCAAAAAAAAAAAACCAATTCTTAGAAGATATCTTAGTGGTTTACAATTGTAATCTTAACCCACAGGTCCCATAACCCACATGCCCCAGGATCGAAACCTGGCTCTGATACAGAGAAAGGCTTTCCATTTGTTACTTTTTAGTTTTCGCAACTCTTAACATGGACTACCTACTTCCACAAGAAAGTAGAAGTCTAAGTGTGTCCAATAGCATGTTAAGGTATCATCTCGAACTTTGATATTAGTCTGAGAAATTGGGGGTTCTGAGACTGAGATAGGTTCAAGTTTAGAAGAAAGAAGAAGAATTATACGCGAAAACAGTTCAAGAATTTTAAGAGAAGGACAGGTACGTGGCACTTTACCAATGGTGGGGTACTAGATTCCTTGGACTAAACAAACTAAAGGAAAGAGGTAGGATCTGAGTAAAGGTAGTTCAAGATGCAACGTGGATGTGAAGAA